>WOXC01010708.1:387500-402834 GCA_011680675.1 Gymnobelideus leadbeateri
GCTGCTCAATACTCTCTCTTCCCAAAGCCTGGCAATCTAGCCTCTGACCTCATCATTGCACCAAAACTGCTCTCTGCAAATCTGTCACCAGTCTCTTAAATGTTGAATCAATCTTAATCTCTTTGATCTCTAAAGAACTTGATAATTTTTGCTCTTCCACACCTGGATGTTTTCATCCTTTGGCTTCTGTGACATTGTTCTTTATTGGTTTTTCTCCTACCTGGATGACTGATTTTTTCCTCAGTTTCACTGGCTAGATAATCTTCAGTTTATGTTAGTTTGTTAGTATGTTAATATGCCTTTTCGTATGCCTCAAACTTCAGTCTTGGCCTTGATCTCTTTTCCTGCTATACTCTTATAAATATCATCATTTATCTATGGAAATGACTACTAATCACATATTTTGTTCAGTCATTTCAATCATGTCCAACTCTTCATGACCCCATTTGGAGTTTTCTTTGCAAAGATATTGGAGTGGTTTGGCATTTCCTTGTTCAGCTCATTTTATAAATTAGGAAACTGAGATAAACAGGGTGAGGGACTTGCCCAGGGTCACACAGCTAGTAAGAGTCTAAGGTCACATTTGAACCCATGTTTTTCAGATTCTGGGATCAGTGCACTATCCACTGTCACCTGGCTGCCCCCCTCACCTATATATGCACAGTTCTAATCTTTCTTCTGATCCTCAGTCATACAGCATCAGTTTTTACATGCCCCCACCCTATTACTGGTTTATTGCTTAAATGGATTTCTAAGAATGAACATTAAAAAAAATTCTGGAAAGTCCTAACAATAGAAGCCATAATTCTCACTCTTTTTCTCTCTGCTCCAAGCCCCCATCTAAAGAAAGTACTCTGGCAAAACACCTAAGTTTTAAAATCATGGGATCATTGAGGTGTATGCATGTCATTTGTCTCATCCCTCTCTTTTCCTTTCCTCTCCTCTCCCTGTATGCCCCCCTTAATTGCCTCATCCAAACTGCATTCCAAATAAGTACACCCAGATTAACAAATGCCTGTGGTTAATGCCATTTGTAAAATCAAAGTAAACATTTAAAACAAAGGAAGGTAAACAAACTTTTAAGAAACATATTTTCCCATGCTGAAGGGGAAAATAGGTCTAATGATGGGAGCATAATGGTAGAAAAGAAATAATTATTACCAGGACATGGAGGGGATGAGGGGGGGGGGGGGCAATGCGTCAGTAATCTGAGAATTTGAGTTTCAGTGACAGAGCATCTGCCCTAACATGCTTTATTAAAAATCAGGCCACAAGACTGGCTCCTCAAGTTCTAGTCCTCATTGTTTTAGTTGCTGTGCTACCATTGCTTCTAATCTTTCAGCTCCAGGGAGACCTCTCATCCACCATTTTGGGGTCTTTTATTTCATCAGGAGCTGGATTGCTTACCAGTTCCAGCTCTTGCTTCAACTGTCTAAAATTGATGTGTCCAGGGGCGGCTAGGTGGTGCAGTGAGTAAGAGCGCGCCCTGAATCAGAAGGCCTGAGTTCGAGCCTCTGACACTTATCATACAAAAAAAACCTAGCCGTGTACTGGAGTTACTTAACCCCAATTGCCCTAAAGGGGCGGCTAGGTGTGCAGTGATAGAGCGCCGGCCTCGGAGTTTGGATGACCCGAGATCAGATCCGGCCTCAGAAAATGAGCACCCACGCATAAATAATGACTAGCCGTGTAACCTTGAGCAAGTTACTTAACCCGAATTGCTTTAAAAAATAAATAAATAAAATAAAATTGATGTTTTCTTAAGCTATTTCGGGGAAGTGAGGCTAGCCCTTTGCCCAGTCAATAGATAAGTTGTCCCTTTAATTAAACCAAGGGGAATGCTTGAACTTCACAAAGGAATAACTGGACTTGGCCATTTCTTTTAGTTATTTAAGACCTCATTATCTGCCCTTATTTTTTATAATTATATTCTTGCCTTTCTGGGTTGGAAGTTTTGTGAAAGACCCATTTCTTTACATTATAGACACCCATGTGAACCATTGCCCGTACCAGGAACATACTTGTTCCCCATTACTACCTCTGGGTCTCAGGATCTTAAAGGCTCTGCTTACTTCAATGATGGAGCCTTTCCTTATCCCCCTAGTTGTTTGTATGCTCTTTCACCTCAATTTCCCTTGCTATACTCACTATACTTTTTATATACATGTTATATACTCCCAGTAGAATGTAAACTCTTTGAGGTAAGGGATTGGTTCATTTTTAACTTCATATCTCCAGTGCCTATAGCAGTCCCTTGTACATAGTAGGCAATTAATGAACACTTCTTGAATTGTAGAATCAGGGATTTTTCCTATGGAGAAAAACTTCAAAATAATGACTAAACTTAGAATGAATTGCTAACCCAATGTAAAGTGGAGATCTTTATGAATAGGATTTGGAAATTTTAAAAGAAGGCATAATTTATAATTCAGGTACTTAACAATATCAGTTACTCCATGTTGGATGAACTGATATTTGATAAGAATTTATTGAGCACCTGTTAGGAGCCAGAAATTTTGCTAAATGTTTAGAATACAGGGAAAGGGGTGTGTTAGTGTGTGTGTGTCTGTACTCTTCCCTCTTTGAACCAATTCTGATGAGAGTGAGCTTTAATAATTACACCCCCACCACACTAATTTTTCCTTCTGCTATAAAAGCTCTTCTCTGCATGTCTCTGTAATATGAGATATTTTCTCCCATTCTTTCTCTCCCTCTCTCTTTCTCACAATTCATTCCTCTTTCTCACCCTTTCATTTTTTGAGGTCATTCCAACAAAATTGATTGACATCCATGCCCTCTTTCTACATAGACTGCTTCTGACTTAATAATGATAAAGTTACTAGGAATTACTGTATCATTTTGGGATAAAGAGATGTAAACAGTTCAACTTTACTGAGTCCCTTATGATTTCTCTTTCATGTTTACCTATTTATGTTTCTCTTGAGTCTTGTGGTTAAATGTCAAATTTTCTATTCATCTCAGGTCTTTGCATCAAGAATGTCTGAAAATCCTCTATTCCATTAAATATCCATTTCCCCCCTGAAGGATTTTAACAAATGTTTATAGGTTGATTATTCTTGGTTGTATTCTTGCTCCTTTTGCCTTCTAGAATATCATATGCCAAGCCTTCACATCCTTTAACATGGAAACTGCTAAATATTGTGTGAACCTTACTGTGACTCTATGATAGTTTATTTTTTCTGACTGCTTGCAATATTTTCTCCATGACATGGGAGTTCTGGAATGTGGCTATAATATTCCTCAGAGTTTTCATTAGTCTCTTGCAGGAGGTGATCCGTGAACTCTATTTTATTCTCTGGATCTAAGATATCAGGGCAATTTTCCTCTATAATTTCTTGAAATATGATGGTTAGACTTTTTATTTGATCATGGCTTTCAAGTAGTCCAATAATTATTAAATGATGTCTACTCAATCCATTTTTCAGGTCAGTTTATTTTCTAATGAGATAGTTTGTATTATCTTCTTTTTTCTTCTTCTTACATTATTTAATTGTTTCTTAGTGTCTTGTGGAATTATTATCTTCCAATTGCCTGATTCTAATTTTTAAAGAATTATTTTCTTCAATGGGCCTTTGTACCTCTTTTTTCCATTCGCTCTGAACTGCTTTTTTAAGGAGTTATTTTCATCAGAGAAGTTTTATACCTCTTTTACCTTTTGGCCATTGCTGGTTTTTTTTGTTTTTTTTTTTAGTGCTATTTTCTTCAGCATTTTTTGCGCCTCTTTTACCAAGCTGTTAATTGTGTTTTCATAACTTTTTGCATCACTTTCATTTCTTTCCCCAGCTTTTACTGTACCATTTTTATCTCTTTCTTTAATTCTTTCAGGAATTCTTGTCAGGTTTTTGTCCAATTTGCATTTTTCTTTTAGGCTTTGCTTGTAGGTATTTTGATATTATTATCTTCTAAGTTTGTTTCTTGCTTATCATAGTAGTTCTTTTATTGGCTATATTCTTTTGCTGTTGTTGTTTGCTTTTTCCAGTCTATATCTTGACTTTTAAGTTTATTCTAAAGTTGGCCTCTGTTCCTGGAATGGCGAAGAACAAATATTCGAGGGGATGTGGGGAAAATGGTACACTAAGGCACTGTTGTGGAGCTGTTAACTGATCCAACCATTTTGGAGAGCAATTTGAAACTATGCCCAAAGGACTATAAAATAATGTCTAACCTTTGGTCCAGCAACTACTGGTAGGTTTGGATTTCAAAAAGATTTTTTAAAAAACCAAAAGAGCCTATATGTACACAAATATTTACAGGAACATTTTTTTGTGTTAACGAAGAGTTGGAAATTGAGGGGATGCCCATCATTTGTGGGAAAGTTGAACAAGTTGTAATATATGGCTGTTTTGGAATACTATTCTCTTATATAAGAAATGATGAGCAGGATGGTTTCAGAAAAACCTGGGGAGACTTATATGAACTGACACAGTGAACTGAGCAAAACCAGGGGAATATTGGGCACAGTAACAGTAATATTGTATGATGATCAACTCTGAATGATTTAGCTATTCTCAGCAATACAATGATGCAAGGAAATCTGAAGGACTTATGATGAAATACATTATCCACCTGCAGAGAAGAAACTTCATTTTTCTTGGAGTTTTGGAGTTTGTTTTTGTTTGTTTTCTTTTTTATGATTAATATGTAAACATCCTCTGCATGACTACACATTAATAATTAATAAAATTCCTTGCCTTATCAAGAAGGGGGCAAAGGAGGAAGGGAAATAATTTAGATCTCATTTTTTTCAAATGTTAAAATTTATTTTTACATGTTATTGGAAAAAATATAAAATGTGAAGAGGAAGAAAAGCCCTGGGATCCCATTAGTCCTACTTTACAGATGAGGATTCAGTCTCAGGGAGGTTGACCAAATTCATTTGTAACAGTAAATCATGTCATATTCAACCATGAGCATGCTATAGAGAATTTAAGTAACTTGATCAGACTGAATAACCAAACTATGATTAGAACTCACATTCCTTCAAATTCTTTTTCTCAGTTGAATATAAACTTCATTTGGGAGAGAACATTACGTATTTTTTACTTCAAAGTGCCTTACACACAATAAAGACAGATTGGATTGAATTTTATTATCTTGCTTAGCCTACTACAATTTCTGATGTCTTTCCCAGTAAATAGTGAGGTCTATGCCTTCATTCCTTGAGCAAAGAATGGAGTAGAAGTGGGGAAAATTGGTAGGGGGTAAAGTTCTTCAATCCAACAAAAATATTTATCATCATTCTGTAGTAATAAAAATATATGCATTCTAACTGCCATCAGGCACTAAGTCAAAACAAACAGATCTCAATCAGTTACCTATAGTATTGATCTAGAGAAACACTGGGTTTAGCCATTTAAGAGTTTTACATACACAATGGGGGGTGTGTGTATGTATTTGTGTGTGTGTGTATGTGTTCATTGACTATGTAGATTACACATAAATTTATGTAAAATGCAATTCACAGTGAGGTTTGAACACCTTTGGAATCTTGTCCACTCTAACTTCTATATGTGAAATTCTCTTCCTCCACCACCCTAATTACTGAGTCCCCTAGCTTCCTTTAAGTCCCCACTAAAACCTTACCTTCTATAGGAAGCTTTCTTCAGCCCCTCTTAATTCCAATCCCTTCCCACTGTTGATTATTTCTTATTTATCTTGTATATAGCTTGCTTTGTATTTACTTGTTTTCATGTTGTCTCTCCCTTTAAATTGTAAGCTCCTTGAGGGCAGGAACTTGCTCCCTCTTTTTATATCTCCAGCATTTAGCATAGTGCCTGGCACATAGAAGGGGCTTAATAAATATGCCTTTACTAATTAGTTGTTTGGGGCACTACCTATTATTTAAAATCTCACCACAAAGATCTGTCATACCAGGATGGAGAAGACAGTGGACAAAATCAAAGGCTTTGAATCCATCTTGTGGAATCTTAAGCAGAGAATAATAGACTGGAAGGCCAGGAGACCTAGGCTTCAATTGGAGAAAGTGTCAGAATCCAGAATAAGCACCTGGTTTCAAATCCTGGTTCAGCTACTTAATGATCTGGATTGCTCTTGACTAAGTCTTAGTCTCTCTGGACTGAATTGATTACCTATACAATGAGCAAGGTGAAATTGATTCACTCTTAGTTTGCTTCTAGATCTCCATTTATGATCCTCTACCACTGTTTCTGCCTCTGATCTGCAGCAAGATCTTAGGAAAATAACTTTCCCTCCATGGGCCTTACTTTCCCCATTTGTAAAATAAACTAGACTGATCTAGACTATCCCTGAGGTCTCTTTCAGCTCTTATAGTCTATACTTCTATGATGTTATGGTGTTAGCTACTCATCCAAGTTAATGTACCATGCATGCAGTCCTACAGTCTTGAAAAGAGGAAATGTTCTTGGCATTAAAATAAGGTAGCCTTTCTATAATGATATGCATTGATTTTTTTTTTTTGCTTTTTGGAGGGCAGTTGGGGTTAAGTGACTTGTCCAAGGTCACATGGCTAGTAAGTGTTAAATGTCTGAGGTCGGATTTAAACTAAGGCCTCCTGGCTCCAGGGCCAGTGTTCTATTCACTGCACCACCTAGCCACCCCCTGCATTGATTTTTTTTTTTTACCAAAAAAATAACATATTTCCTGATTGAGCTTCTAGGGGCCCCAGTTTGCAGAATATAAAATCAATCTATCAGTACAACTCACTAGGAGTTAGATTCAGTGTTTAAGGTACAATACATGAAATTCAGAATACATTAAAACAATTTAATTTCTTTTTCGTTTGGGGCAGGTGAGATGACAAAGGAAAATGTGCAAACATGGCTGGTTTTTGTTTTTCCATCATTGTGAGGAAAGAGAACCAAGGAGGGTAGATGGGGTGGGGATAGAATAGGCTATGAAGAATGTTGCCAGTGGGTGAGGGATGTCTGCTGGACTTGACGCAAGACTTCCAGAGACATCTCCTGAGCTACTTTGTTCCTGCCATATACCTAAGTCTCATAACTATTAAAACATCTGCCAGTATCTACCTGGCATGATTCTTAATTGTTGGGTCTCAGCCCAAACCTTGCTCTCCCTCTCCTTCCCCTCCTCCCCCCCACACTGGGGCAAAGCAGCAGCAGACCACACGAGGTGGCAAATTCCATCTTAAGCACTTTCCAGATGAATGAGTCAGAAAATAAAATGACCCTAGCTATGGAAAATAAATAGAAATCATTCTCTATTTTATTCTTTTGCTGTAACTGGTTGGAAAAAATCAAACAGGCAGTATAGTTTCCTAAACCACACATGCCTTACCACAGACCATTCATTTCAGTTTTGCACTCAGATCCAAAAACTCCAAGACTGGGATTCCCCTTCATCTCTTTGGGTGGTAACTACAAGCTGGTCCATGGAAAATCAGAGGAACAGATGTGAAAAGCAAAACCAGGACCACTTGGTTCTGCAGGTTGAGGAAAGTAGGCTCTCTCTATAACCCTACTGCTTATTCAAACCCTTCAGTGGGAAGAAGTTTTAGCAGCAGGAGGCATTAGAGATGGTCCTGCGGTTAGGGCATATTAATACTTTGGCTCCAAGGCAAGCAGGTTGATGACTGAATCTGTAGTCAGGGCTCAGTCAGCCTTTGATGAGGGCTAATTGAGTACAGCATCCACAGGGCTGGGCAGTCCCCAGCAATGTGCTTGCCACCTGTTAATGGGGCAAAAGCAATCCTAGACGTGGCCAAGTTCGCCTTAAAAAATCCAGTTGTTTGTCAAACGCCACGCATGTCTGAAAGCACAAGGAGGCAGGCTGCCTCCCAATAAATGCCATGAAATCCCCAGCATTTTTGAGCAGAACATCACAGGGGAAGAAAGAGAATACCATGACTACATAAGCCATGAAATATGAAATTGAACAGAAGGAATAAACATCTCTTGAAATCCATTTCATTAAGTTAATTAGTCAGTGACTAAACCAGCAATTACCCTTAAATCTTGACTATATTTTTGAGAGAACCCCAAATATATCAGCTTCAGACAATGCCCAATTGTCTTGCTAATGCTGGGGTTCAGAAAAAAGGGAGGATGGAAAGGTTTCCTTATTGAGCTCAAACTGAGCATCCATAAAATTGGTCGAATCCCCTGGGAGTAGAACAAAAATGGGTTTGCAACTAAAAAGAAGGGGGAAAAATTTGACTAATATTCAATTAACAAGTATCACAAACATCCAAGAAAGTATCTTTCCATTCATCCAGAATGGTGAAAAGAAAACTGACTTCAGAGAAGAGTTGAAAAAAGCATCCTTTTTCTTCCTTGAGGTGAGTGATTATGGATATTTAATGCTTTGTACACACAAAATCAATTTGTTGGTAAGTTGTGTTGAACTATTTTTACTTTTTTTAATCCTTATTATCAAAGGATGATTGATGAGGTAGGAAAGGGAGGGAAATATTTTTAAATGAATGTGATATAAAAATAAAAGGCATTAATAAAAATTAAATACTTCTCTAAAGAGAAATCAAATAAAATAAATGAAGAAAGGAGAAGAGAGCAAGGAAAGGGAGGGAGAAGAGAGGAGAGGTAACAATTCTAATATTTACCCAGGCTCCCTGATTTTTAAACCCAGCATTATTTAATTATGCAAGACATATTTTCTAAGTCTTCTATATTAGAAGGTAATAGTAAATGATCCCCTTCTTTCTTTCAAAGTTTGTTTCTATGCCTACTATACCTGATGCTAGAATAAGAATAAACTTTATATGTTACTCCTCTACTCAATAACATTCAATGGCTCCTTATCACCACTAAGATTAAATAAAGAATCCTCTAGGGGATGCAATGGATAAAGCACCAGGCCTAGAGTCAGGAGGACCCAAGATCAAATGTGGCCTCAGACACTTACCTGTGTGACCCCAGGCAAGTTACACTGTTTACCCCATTTTCCTCCTCTGTAAAATGAGCTGGAAAAGGAAATGGTAAACTTCTCCAGTCTCTTTGCCAAGAAAATTCCAGAAGGGGTCACAAAGAGTAGAATACAGCTGAAGCAAACTCTGGTTGATGTTTGACAACTTAGGGCCAATTAACTTTTCCACATTTATTATGTATTATTCTTTTTAATACTCTCTCTGATTCATCCAAATTGGCTTTTATAACTGTGCCTTGTATACAACACTCCTCCTATCTTGGTGCCTTTCACACTGAAGCTTTTCCATGCCTGGAATATACTCTGCCCTAAACTCTGACTCTCATAATAATTAATTTCCTTCAAAACTGAACTCAAGTGTGACCTTTTTCATGAGGCTTTTACTGGTACCCCCAGATGCTAGTGCTCTCCCCTAAAACATTACCCTCTAGTTCTTTGGCACATATTTTGAATAAATCTGTAACTGTATAGAGATGGTATGATGCACTAGACAGAGACCAAGCCTTGAAACAGGGAAGACCTTGATGGAAGTTCCACTTCAGGCACATCAGTTAGGATATAAATCATTTAATGTCTTAGTGCCTGAGGCAATTCTCTAAGACTTTGCACTAGAGGTGCTGTTCTATATTGATAAAGGGAATTTCCTCACTGGAAATCCCCTACATTAATGAAATTGCAGATCCAGTCCCTACCCCTGTAAAAGCATCTGCTTATCTTCCTTGATAGTGTTAGGCCACAGGAAGGAGGGATGGTTTCTCTTGTGTATTTGCATGCCTCATGATTTGCACAATACTTTACCCATAACAGGTGATTAAGAAATATCTACTCACATCTCTCCAGCCAGATTGGCTAAGATGACAAAACAAGAAAGTGGCAAATGCTGGAGAGGATGTGGGCAAATTGGAACACTAATGCATTGCTGGTGGAGTTGTGAATTTACCCAACCATTCTGGAGAGCAATCTGGAATTATGCCCAAAGGGCTATAAATAATTTCATACCCTTTGACCCAGCAAAACCACTTCTAGGGTTATATCCCAAAGAGATCATAGAAATGGGAGGAAGACCCAAATGTACCAAAATATTTATAGCAGCTCTTTTAGTGGTTGCAAAGAATTGGAAACTGAAGGGGTGCCCATCAATTGGGGAATGGCTAAACAAGTTGTGGTATATGAATGTAATGGAATATTATTGTGCTATAAGAAATGAGGAGGAGATGGATTTAATATTTAACTGGAGAGGTTTATACAAACTGATGCTGAGTGAGAAGAGTAGAATCAGAAGAAATTTGCGTACAATCACAGACACTTCATACGTGTGATGACCATTTAAGACAGACTAGATTCTTCTCAGCAATGCAGTGATATAAGTCAATCCTGAAAGACTCATGATAGAGAGAAATGCGACATCCAGAGACATAACTAGAAAGAACTGAGCTTGAATCCTGATGGAAGCAAACTAATTGATCTTTTTTCTTTTCATTGTTTGGTTTTATTTCTTCTTTACCATTTTTCATCCCACCTAGTACAATACGCCTTTGTAATTGAACTAATGTCTAATATGAATGTATTTGCAGATCCTATACTGAACTATATGCTGTCATGGGGAGTGAGGGGAGAGAAGTAAAGGAAATTTGAAAATCAAGGAACTATGGAATTTAATCTTGTTAACTGAAACTAAACTAATAAATTAATTTAAAAAAAGAAATATCTACTGATTGGTTGATAATCTAATTCGGTAAAAATTAAGTATTTGAAAAACGCTGTTCCAAAGAGTTTATTTCAAAACAGTGATCCTAATGCAACCAAATATTTTTTGGTCAAGATACTGTAACTTCAATCTGTTCAGAATCAGATACATAGAGAAAAAAAGAAAGAGTGGATGGTAAACAAAGAGTGACGATTTTAATTAATTGGGGATGGTTAGAATTAATATATAATTCATTAGGCTGAAACTATAGTTATGCAATAGACACTTGGTTTTCATTTGTATACTTTCCAGTGTTTGACTAGAGTCAAAAGGGGCATGGCATATTACAGCTTTTCATGGGAATAGTTACTGAGTGGTCAAGTAACAGTACTGACTATGTCCACTCACAACTTCCAAAATTAAATTGGAACCAAAATACCCAACTAGATCCTGTTTATTTTTCTTGGGTTAACTGGGCCTTGTTTCCTTTGAACTAAAGAGGGAGAAGGATTAAGATGGAAGGGGTGGGTGGGATTTAATCTCATCATTACTGGGAGGGCAGTAAAAGGCCACACATTCACAAAAAGGATAGGATGTTCTCCAGTAGAGTTCATGTAGACAGGCCTGGCCATATAAAATAGAGATGTTCCCTGAAATGATGGAATCACAGAATGAGAATCCCCAAGAATCTCACAGTTAGAGGGAATGACACATACAAAAACAGAAAAAATCACTTCTACAAAATACCCATGTGGCCATCAAGTTTTTACTTACAGTCTTCTAGTAAGACGTAACCCACTTCCCTTTTGGATGGTTCTAATTATCCTGTCATACTTGATATAGATCATTTCTTCCTTGCCTTTTCCTTTCCAGGTTGACTATCTCCAGGTACTTCAGCAGAAGTTATAGCATAATCTCAGAGTTCTCCATTCCATTTGCCTTCTTTTAGATGCCCTCCAATTCATAAAGGTTCTACCTAAAATTTAGCATCTAGAACTATATCCAATGGTTCATACATGTCCCAACCAAGAAAAAATATATAATAAGGTTATCAACTATTTCTGTATTTAGCATCTTTTTGAATGCAGATCAAAATTGAATTAGGTCTTTTTTGTTCCCTTGTTGAACTGTTGACTCCTATTGACCTAACAATTCACTAAAATGATCAGATCTTTAAAAAAAAATACAAAGAATAGCAGAAAAGATAAAATATTTTTTGTAGTTTCATCCAGTCTCATACTGTAGTAGAGGCCTTCATGCTTCTCATACTTCCATACTTTGAAATTAGAATGAAATGAGACACTTGTACTTATTTTATATATGGTTTATTTATACATATTGTTTCCTTGTTGTTTCCCCATTAGATTGTAAGCTCCTTGAGAGCAGGAACTGTCATTTGTTTCCTTTTGAATGCCCAGCACTTAACTCAATGCCTGGAATATAGCCAGTACTCTAAAAATGTAATCGGTGTACTGAATGACTTTTAGAACTTCTAATGATTAGCAAAATGAGATTTATACAGCTGTAACATAGAATAGACACTCAGCAAGGATACAGAATGGATTCAGCTGAGCACAGATTCCCTAACTCTCTATTGACGATTGATGACACAATGATTAAGCCTGATGGAGAGCAGCTCTTGCCTCTTTAGGGCTAGCTTTCAAGTCTTTCAAAAAGTTCCATTAATGGCCCAAGCTTCAGTCTTCTGAATTAATTATCAAAGACAGTTCAAGTACTCAGACATTTAAAGCATGACACCTTTCTCCTTTATTTTTTTTTTTTGGCAAAAAAATGCTGTCCTATTGTGTGTTTGTTTTTTGTGATTATTTTCTTTTTCTAATTACACGTAAAAACAATTTTAATAGTCCTTTTAAAAAATTCTGAGTTACAAATTCTTACCTTTCTTCCCACCCCTCTCCCCTCTCTAAGACAGCATATAATTTGAGGTAGGTCATACATGTGCAATCATGCAAAACAAGTTTCCATATTAAATCTTATAATATGTTGTAAAAGAAAACACAGGTCAAAAAAAAATACAAAGTTAAAAAAAAAAACAGTATGCTTCAATCTGCATTCAAACTTCATCAATTCTTTCTCCGGAAATAATTTTTCATCATGAGTACTTTGGAATTGTCTTGCATCATTGTATTGCTGAGAATAGTTAAATCATTCACAGTTGATCATCATACAATATTGCTATTACTGTATGCAATGTTCTCCTGGTTCTGCTTAGGAAGTGGGATTTCATCTACATAGAGACCTCTGAGCATGGGAAAAGTCTTCCATCAATACAGAACAGCAATTAACATATAAGTCATCATCTGAAAAGGTTGACTGATGTATTGAGATATTTTGAATCATCCATGGTCAAATACCTAGTATATGTCAGAGGCAAACCATACCTACTTAGACCTAGCTTTTTCTAATCATTTCTGACCAATCAAATGCCTTGTGAAGAAATTTTAATACACTATTTTTAGCTGCTTTCAATTTTCTGGGCAAATTCATGCTTTGAATTTTTTGTAGCTGATTTCACCCTTGAGAGGGACTTTTCCTTCTCTTTTTCCTTTACAATTAAAGGATTAAGAAACAATTACAAACTGGGACCTTGAGAAAGGAAATGGACTTTAGCATAACTTAAGGATTTCCTAACATCAGAGCTGTCCAACAATGGAATTGGTTGTCTCATTGGATAGGGACTGAATTCACAGGAAGTATGCAGAGGGTAATTAGATAAATACTTTTCAAGGATGTTGGAGAAGAGATCCATCTTCCTGTGAGGGTTGGTCTCTAAGACCCCTTCAATTTTGGGATTTTATGATTCTAATGTCAATGATAACCTTGTAAAAAGTACAAGCAACTTCAGGATCTTAGAATCATAGTGCCAGAAATGGACTATGGGATTCCAACTCATTTAATTTGAAGAGGAGGAAACAGGCACTAAGAAGCTAGACTTGCCTAAATTCACATACCTAGGAATCAAAACCAGGATTATCCAGTCTAGTGGAGAGGGTTTGGGCTCAAGACTATCCGCAGACTGGGGAAGCTATGGTTTACACTGGGAAAATCCAGCTATACAGGGCTTACTGACAAGATCGAACTATATAGGGCTCACTGACTGGATCCAATCAGAACTTTTGATCTGATAGCTATTTGTCAGTACAGCTTCAGTCTTACTCATTATATCCAAGTAGATACTGTGTGTATGATTAACTGAACAAACACACCAACTTCAGCATCTCACTATTATTGGCTTATTTCATAGTTAAATCACCCTCCAGGTTTGTAAAGGAAGCTTAAAATATGCATAAAACTGCAACAACTAAAAATTGTGTGAATTTCTCTAATCAGCTTGTTACCTCCTTACTATAGCCTTAAACAGAGAAAACAACCTCTTCCTTTGGGTTAACATCCCCTCTTTCGATCTCAATGGTATACTTATAGACTTAGACAAGAATTACATTTAATGACCATGTACTTTAATAGCAGTTTCAAATAACCTAAGAATAAGATTTCCAATTGCAGGCTGCAATGGCTAAGACTAGTGGGTTGAATCTTTTTCCTTCCTTTCCACTGAGCAGAAGGAGAATCCAAGAATTCTCTAGGAAAGTAGATTAACAAAAAAACAACACCAACAAAAGGCCCTGTGGATTGGATCAGATTGTCTCGAAAACCTTCACTGTCTACTCTCACTGGCCTATTTGATGAGTACTTTGTTCCTCTTCCTCATCCTATCACTTGCACTGTCCTCTGCTTTCCATGGCAATACAGATGGGGTAGGGATTAGAGGCAGCTAGATGACTCAGTGGATAGAGTACTGAGTTTGTATTTAGGAATATCTGAGTTCAAATCCATCCTCAGCCACCTACTTGCTGTATGACCTTTAAGCAAGTCACTTAAACTCTGTTTGCTTTTATCCGCTGGAGAAGGAAATGGCAAACCACTCTAGTATGTTTGCCAAAAAACCCCATGTGGGGCCACAAAGAGTTGGACATGACTAAAAGGCTGAGCAGCAAAGAGATGGAACAAGTGGAGGATAGGATACTGTACCTTATCTCCTCTCTCAGACGGCTGTGCAGTAGGAGCAGGGACATCCTGGGTACAACCCTTCCACCTCCTCCTCTAGAGGAGTATAACTTCTGAATACACCTCCTCCTCTAGGCACTTAAGTAGTGAAGTAGATAGAGGGCTTGGCCTGAAGTTGGGAAGACCTAAGTTCAAATCTGGCCAGGACAGACCCTGGGCAAAGCACTATTTTTCTCAGTTTCCTCAACTGGAAAATGGGGGTCACAAAAGCATCTGTTTCAGAAGGTTGTTGTAAGGATCAAATGAGATAATTGTAAAGCACCTAGCACAGTGCCTAACATATTTTGTTGTTGTTATTCAGTCATGTCTAACTCTTTATGATGCCAGTTAGGGTTTTGTTGGCAAAGATACTGGATTGTTTTGTCATTTACTTCTCCAGTGTCTTTTACAATTGATAAAATTGAAGCAAACATGCTTAAGTGACTTGCCTAGGATCACACAGCTAGTAGATGTCTGAGGTCAGATTTAAACTCAGGACATTAGTCTTCCTGGCTACAGACCCAGTCTTTAATCCACTGAACCATGTAGATGCTCCAAACACAGAGTACATTTTTAATAAATACTTATTCACTCCCCTCATCTTGACCTCATAATTTCTTCTCTAGAAAGATAGTAAGAGGACTTGTTCTGCAAAACTTGAACTCCATCAAAAGGCTATAC
>WOXC01010709.1:0-144613 GCA_011680675.1 Gymnobelideus leadbeateri
AAATTCAAGGTCGTAACATTAAATGTTTCAAATATATATATAAATACTATTATTAATACTCTTTTGCCTATAATTGGGAGATAAGATGTGCAGGCCTTGGGACACAGAGATTCATCTTCCTCTAATGGAAAAGTCGATGGGGGCATGGGAGAAGGTATGGGAGAGAGCAGATTGGAGGAAGAGATATCTTGTGGGCCTGCTATTATGGGAGGTTGGGTAGGGGAATAATGGGGGGAAAATGATTGTAACTCAAAATCTGGCAGAAATGAATGATGTAAAACAGAAGTTAATAAAGTATTTGTTTAAAAAAAAAAAACTTATGCTATGGATGGTTTCCATTTGGAAAAGCAAGCCATGTTGCCCAACTGGCCAGTTCCAGGTTGGTCGCCAGTGGGCAGCTCCCTTTCTACTTAGAGATTGTTGTTTGTCCTTTGTTCTCAAAGAGAACTATGACATCAGAAAGGTGATGCCATGACATGCAAGTGAATTGGATTTAAGTGAGGGAGGGCTGTACAAAGTCAGCAGGCTTACTTTTTACCTCTGGAGCCATCTATGTCCAGTGATCAGATATAGATCAAAATGACTGGAGATGGCCCAGCATGCAGTGGGGGACCTTGGCCTTTTCAAGCTAAGGTCTTTAACAGGTCTCAGTTTGACTGAGGCAGGGCCCATTTAGTGATTAAGGCTTAATAAGAAATGAGGCCTCTATCTAATCCAAAAAGTAAAATAAATTGTAAATTGCAGTCTCTCTAATGTTTGTTTTGTTTTGTTTGTTTTTTTCTTAAAGACCAGCCTTAACCCCAAACCACTATAGCTTTCATTGATTAGCCAGCAATAGGTTCCAGGCTAAACCCTCCTTGGTCATTGTTCGGGCCCTGATTGTCTCAGAATGAATGTAAATAACAATTGTTTCTGTTTGGACTAGAAACCCAGAGAGTATTCCCCTCCCAGATCAATTTTTTTGGGGTGGCTAGGTAAAGAGGCCATTCTCTGCCTCATTTCTTATTAAGCCTTAATCGTTGAATAAACTGTTGCCTCAGTCAACCTGCGACTTGTTAAAAACCTTAGCTTGAAAAGGCCAAGGTCTCCCACTAAATCCTGGGCCATCTTCAGTTATCCTGATCTATATCTTGCCACTAGACCCAGATGACTCCAGAGGAAAAAGTAAGGCTGGTGACTTTGTACAGCCCTCCCTCACTTAAATCCAATTCACTTGCATGTCATGACATCACCTTCCTGATGTCATGGTCCTCTTCAAGAAGGAAGGAGAAGCAACAACAACTATACACACACACCCCCATATCTATGTGTATACATATAGATATATGTAGATAGACACAGTATTTTGGAAGTCTCTACTAAAACAATTCTCAAATTCCTTACCAGAATGGTAAACACTCTGTATTATTATGCAGATAAAAATTCTACAAATAAGGTTTTAATCCTAATTTTGGATGGTGACTTCTAAGACATTGAAATCTTGCTATGAGATCATTTCATTTAAAATGAATGTCTTGTTAGTTGTTTTTTATCCCTTCCTGTTCAGGTTCCTGTCTTGTTTCTCAGCATGATGGCGCTCACTTGATTTCATTTCCATGTATAAAGGTGTTGGTACAAATATTTCATGTAACTTTACCCTCTTGGTGATGAGGTTTAGGCTAGGGTTGCTCCCTAGCCTAAACCTCATCACTAGTTCTGCCATTGGAGTGTTGCTTATTTATTATTTATCCTGTTTTGCAGAACTTTTTTTGTGGTACTTATACTTTAGCTCTAAACATTAGATGATTTGAATAAGATATACTATTAGCTAATAAAACAATATTTTCAAAGTTAAATTCTTATAACTACATTTCAAATTTTTGTGATTCAGTTGCTATGCCAACTAAACCTTCCCTTCATATTCAAACATGTTGAAACTATAGATATAGACTATCTATACTGGTCACTTCTGATTCGTATTTCCTTATTCCATCCTTAACCATTAGGCAAAATTACTCTACAAACCCTAAACTAGTGCTTTTAAATGACTGATTCTTAGACAAAAACTTTATTTTTTTCTCATTCTAACTATGTTGGTTCCAGCTGACACTGAATTTCAGGCACTGCTTTTTGCTTCTACCTCTTTCTGCTTGGATGTTGTCAACTTTCTTGGCTCCGCTACCCTGCCCCCACTATTCCGCCCCCCCTCCCCCCAAACTCTCTGACCATAGATGTTCCCAATATAAAGTCAATCAGCCTCTGTTTTTTAAATGATGTTTCCTAAGTGAAAGGCTTGTATCAAACTCATAATCATGGATTTGAAAGTTATGTGAAACCATGAAAATTCTGAGATAAGTACCTTTAGAAAGAAACACTTTAAAAACTCCAAAACCCTCTGTGTCCAACTTTGTAGTCCTGGAATAAGAGAATCTTTCTTAACTGCTTCCTGGTTTAATGCCCCCAGTTTTTATTCAACAAGTATATCATGTTGCATGTTTATATTTGTAAATCCTTTGCCCTGTCAGTTCTTTTTGCCTTAATTCTAGTACAGATTTTCATCTTATCTTGAATAATTTAGCAAATTTCTCCTTGAGAATGTGAGAATATCATCTCTATCTTCTTGCCACTCTAGTCTTCATTATGCCCATTTTAATAATTAAAAAAGTCAATTTTTTTATTGTCCTTGACAATTCTTGGAATGTAAACAAAGAATGACAACCTTTGAAGCACATACAACTATTAGTCTATCCTATTTCTCTAATCTTATTTCCCAAACACTCTTGCTTGTTTTTTAGGTGAAGTAGATTAAATTCAATTCAACTGAATAAATGTTTATTAGGTATCTGCTACTTGCAAGGCAACTGTATTAAGCAAGGGGGATTGAAAAACAAAAATTAAACAATTTTTGCCTTCAAGGAGCTTAAACTCTTTTAAGTGGATGTAATTTGTATAGATTAAGTACAGAAGAAGAAAAATTGAGTACAGATAGAAGTTCCATTAGTCTTGTTAGGTGCAAATAAGGAATCCCAGGGTCACATGTATTTAAATGTCCATAGTTATAATTATGAAAAATACGGTAATTGGTTCAAACCAATTGGAAATATGCTGTATGAATTCTAATATTGCCACCTCACAGCTTTCATTATTTTCTATTCTGAATACTTGGCCTCACTAACAACTAGAAAAATAAGGGAAGGTTAAATAGAGGAGGATATATTTGAACTGAATTTGAAGAAAGACAAAAGATTTTTTTAAAATTAAACAAATGCTTTACTAACTTCTGTTTTACATCATTCATTTCCGCTAGATTTTGAGTTACAATTATTTTCCTCCCTGTTTTTCCCCTACCCACCCTCCCAGAATAGCAGTCCCACAATATATCGCTTCCTCCAATCTGCTCTCTCCCCTATCTTCTCCCATGCCCCCTTCGACTTTTCCATTAGAGGAAGGTGAATCTTTGTGTCCCAATGCCTGCACATCTTATCTCCCAATTACAAGCAAAAGTGTATTAATAACAGTATTTATATATATTTGAAACATTTAGTCTTAAAACCTCAAGTTTCAGATCCATTTCCTTCCTCCCTTGTCACCCATTCCTTCTGGGAAGATAAGTAATTCAGTATATGTTGTACATGTCTAGCTATGCAAAACATTACTATAGTAGATATATTGTACAAGGCAGCTTATAATTCCCTCCCACTCATCCCACCCCCCCGACCTGGTCCATTCCCTACTTGATCCTGTCCCTCTTCTATAGTGGGTACTTCCAACCTCCCCTCCCCCCAAGGATGCCCTCCCATCCATCATTGCTCCTCTCATTCCCCTTCCCCCTATTCTGCTGCAGGTTGAGATATCCCATTTAGTATGTATGTCATTCTCTCTCATCACCAAATTCAATGAGAATGTGGTTTTGCCTTTTTGCCTTCCTATTCTTCCCCCACCTTGCAACCAGTTCCCCTTGCTTCTTCTATATGAGATAGTTTGCCCTACCCTGTCTCTCCCCATCTCCTCTTGCCACTTTCCTCTCTCACCTCATAATTTCACCCCTTAAGTATCATCCCTTCCCAACAAATTCAACCTGTGCCCTCTATCCATGTATAACTGTAAACATATATACACACATTCACATAGGTATTCATGTGACTATATGCCCTTCTTCCATTATTTTCATACTGAGAAATATTTCATCAGTCACAGTTATTGTTTTTCCATATAGGAATGTAAATAGTTCAACTTTGATAAGTTCCTTTTGATTTCTTTTCCCTGATTACCTTCTCAGGTATCTCTTGCTTCTTGTGTCTGGATGTCAGATTTTCTATTCAATTCTGTTTTTTTCCTCAAGAATGCTTGAAAGTCCTCTATTCCACTGAATGACCATATTTTCCCCTGAAACAAAATATTCAGTTTTGCTGGGTAAGTGACCCTTGGGTTCAGTCCCAGCTCTTTTGCCCTCTGGAATATTGTATTCCATGCCCTTCAATCCCTCAGTGTAGAAGCTGCCAGGTCCTGTGCTATTCTGATTATGTTTCCACAATATTGAAATAGTTTCTTCCTGGCTGCTTGTAGTATTTTCTCCTTGATCTGGGGATTCTGGAACCTGGCTATAATATTCCTGGGAGTTTTCTTTTTGGGTTCTTTTTCAGGAGGTGATTGGTGGATTCTTTCAACCTCTCTTTTGCCCTCTGGATTTAAAAATCAGGGCAGTTTTCCTTGAGAATTTCTTGAAGGGTGATTTCTAGGTTCTTTCTTTGATCATGGCTTTCAGGTAGTCCAATAATTTTTATTGTCTCTCCTGGATCTATTTTCCAGGTCAGTGGTTTTTCCCATGAGATATTTCACATTGCCTTCTAATCTTTCATTTGTTTGGATCTGCTTAACAGCACCTTGATTTCTCATAAAATCATTAGCTTCCATTTGCTCCAGTCTAACTCTGAAGGAATGAATCTCCTCAGTGAACTTTTGAGATTCTTTTTCCATCTGGCAAATTCGACTTTTTAAGGCATTCTTCTCCTCATTGACCTTTTGGGCCTCCTTTGCCATTTGAGTTAGTCTATTTTTAGGGTGTTGTTTTCCTCTGTCAGGCTGTTGACCCCATTTCATACTTTTCCTGCATCCTTCTCATTTCTCTTCCCAATTTTTCCTCCAGTTCTCTCAATTGATTTTTAAAGTCCTTCTTAAGGTCCTCTATGGCCAGCAACCCACTCATGTTTTCCCCTGGGGCTTTTGGAGCAGGACTTCTGACCTCAGAGCCCTCCTCTCGCTCTATGCTTTGATCATTTTTGCCCCCAAAATATGAGTCTAAGGTTGCATTTTTCTGTTTAATTTGTTTCCTTTGCCTTGGCATGTTGCCACTTAATTACTTGACTTTTGGGCTTGTTGCCACAGTATGGCCTGGGCCAGATGGGAACTTTCCCCCTGAACGTGTGGGGGGAGCCAACTTCCGTTCTGGCAAGCTGGAAACCCACTCACGACCTCCACCCCAGATCACAATCCAGATCCAGGGAGGTTAAAGCAAGAGCAATTACCCCCCAAGACTGATCCCTGGATCTCCCTACAATTAATTGCAGGCCAGGAGCTGGAGCTGCCTCTGAAAACTGCAAAATGGCGTGTCTCCTCAGTGGCTTCTTAGCCTCAGGGGAGGAAGCCGATGCGTTCCCCAAATACTGGTCCCAAAGTCCATAGGGCACTAACCTTTCACTTTGTCTTAGGCATGTCTATGTTGATAATTCTGGAATTGCCACAGGTGCTGGTGTTCTGGGGTCCCTCCAGCAGGCTGCTGGCCCTGCTGCCTGGGGCTAAAACCGCGACTCAGGTGTGGCTCATTTCGGCTCCCTGTGCACTGCTGCACTGTGCGCCGGCGCTGCACTGGTCCTTCCTGCAGGGCTGCTGGGCTGTCCTCAGCGGGAGGTTAGCTTCTCTGTGTTGTTCTGTGGGTGCTGGGCCTCCAGAAGTTGTTCAGAGTCCCATTTTACATAGTTTGACAAAAGATTTTTAAGAAGAGTTGAGAAAGGAAGGAATATATTCCAGGGAGTGTCTTAATTTGCATTATGAAACCTTCACTGAAACATATCCACGTTCTTTGCCGATCATTTTACTTATCCTATAAACCTAGGATAATTTTCTTTATTATTGTAATACCAGGGCATAAACAGGTGTACCCTTCCAAAAAGGCTACTGAAGAGCACTGTATGTCTTTTCCCAAAAGAGTTTCATATCATTACTGGGTCCTATGCCCTCTGGGTTTTTTGTGTGCTTTTCTCTATTAGGTGTTGTGCCACCTCTTCTGGATCTTTCCATTCTCCACTAGATATCCCTGCCAGGTATTTCCACTACTGCTCTCTGTGACTATTATTGTTACTTCAGCTATTGAGAGACTTTGGGACATTTAATTTTCTCTGCTACTGTATGCTGGGGGTATAATTGCTGGCAAGTAACCCTTTCAAATTGGAGGGCTAAATGTTTTATAGTTCATATAACCTAAGACCATGAAACTTATACTCAGCCAGGAAGCCAGAAAAAGCCCCCAGATATTCTTGGGCTCAGATTGTCTACCATTTAACATAACTTTGCCTTGCTTTCATTGGAAGTCTTGACTCTAGTCAGCTATATAACTTGGCTTGAAAAAAAATCATTTTAACACCTGTAAAAGTCCTGATTGTTATTCTTTGCCCACTCAAACCATTTTTGGAACTCTCTCCAACCAAACCCCAAAGCACACTTGTGGGACTGGCATTGATAGACTCCCCTCTGCACTTTATAATGACTTTGGTTAGCATGCAAATTAACCTGAGGCCAAGAACAAATTGTTGTTTTTCAGTTGTTTCAGTTATATAGGAGTCTTCCTGATTCCTTTTGGGGTTTTCTTGGCAAAGATACTGGAATGGTTTGGTATTTCTTTCTCCAGCTCATTTTATAGATAAGAAAACTGAGGTAAACAGCGTTAAGTGACTTGCTCAGGGTCACACAGACAGTGTCTGAGGCAGAATTTGAACTCAGGTCTTCCTTCCTGTAGGCCATTGTGCCACCTAGCTGCTCAGGAGCAAGAGCCCTAGGGGGCAGCTAGGTGGCACAGTGAATAGAGCACTGGCCCTGGAGTCAGGAGAACCTGAGTTCAAATCTGGCCTCAGACACTTAACACAAAAAAACTAGCTGTGTGACCTTGGGCAAGTCCCTTAACCCCAATTGTCCTTAAAAAAAAGCCAAAAAAATAAAAGAACAAGAGCCCTAGGTAAAAGTTGTGTGTTTGTGCATTGTTATAAGCATGCACCTTAGATCTCTTGTTATATTTCCTGGTTTTATTATGCATACCTGAAACAATTTATCTTTTCTTTGCTTATCATTCTTCCCAGGGACATATGTTGTTGGTCTCCCTACGCAATTATTTGTGCATATCTTAATCCTACTAGAACTAACATTAACCTTTTTAAACTAGGAGCTATGCCTTATTAATTTTTTATCTATACTAGAATCTTGGACCTAAATTTATATATGTATATATTCATATATACACATATGTGCATATTATATATATATAGACACACCACAAAAGGGACATATATGTATCCATACCTGTGGTTGTATATATGTGTATATATTTCATATATACACATATATCTTTTCTGTTAAATGATAATTGATAATTAAAAGCTATTTGATTTCATAAAGCAGATGCCAAACTTGGTAGGAAGGTTTAGGATGTTTTTTGTCTTTTTTTGGAGGGAGAAGGGCAGGGCAATTGGGGTTAAGTGACTTGCCCAGGACCACACAGCTAGTATGTGTTAAATGCCCAGATTGACATAGCTGCCCCAGGCCTTGGTTTTAAAACTACCTCAGAAACTTATTAAATGTATGTCCTTGTGGAAGTAGTTTAATCTCTCTGGATCGCCATCTCCTCATCTATAAAGTGAATTTAACTGAACCTCTAAAGTCTCTTGATGCTAAAATGTGTACTGTGATAATTAAAATCACCAATACAATCTTAAGCTTCATTAATGGAAAGCACAATGGCTAGAAAGAGATAGATACAATTCTTGCTATACTCCATCTTGTTCAAATCTTCTCTGGATTAGGGTGCTCAGGGTGACACATTTTTTTTTTTAAAGCAATTGGGATTAAGTAACTTGCTGAAGGTTACACGGCTAGTCATTACTTATGCGTGGGTGCTCATTTTCTGAGGCCGGATCTGATCTCGGGTCATCCCAACTCCAAGGCCGGCACTCTTACTCACTGCTCCACCTAGCCGCCCCTTTAGGGCAATTGGGGTTAAGTAACTTGCCCAAGGTTACAGGGCTAGGTTTTTGTTTGTGTGGATTGGTGTCGGAGGCCGGTTCCGAACTCAGGTCCTTCTGACTCCAGGGCCAGCGCTCTATTCACTACGCCACCTAGCCGCCCCAGGGTGACACATTTTAAGAAGGATGCTGATAAATGGGAGAGCTCTCAGGAGAGGGCAGCAGGCTGGGTCCTTTCTTTCCAGACTGTTATGAGATCACTGCAGAAAGATAATCAGATTCAATGCACTAGATACACTTTTACTAGAGAATCATGCAGCTTGTATTTCAACCTATGCTTCAAAGAAAGATGATTACAATGGAAATGATAGGCACATAAGGATTAGTAGAATCCATTGGGGACTAACAGTAATGGGTCCATGGGAGTGAACAGAGAGGAAATTCTAACATTCATTAAAGCATGCCATACAGCATGAGTGTGAGGAATAGGTGCTAGCATAGGCTGAGAGCCTCATCTTTTGTATACTTTTAGTGCAGTTCAGGTAAATACATCACTGAAGACATTTATACCTGTTTGATTTTGAGATTTAGTTGATTCAGACTATTCCCTCACTGTGTCATAGATTGTAAAGTCTTTAAGTATAGTTGGTTTTCTTTTTTTAACATTTATTTTATTCTGAACTTAAATAAAACAAGCATTTCTATAATACAGTAGAATAGAATAGAAATGCACATGAAACCATAATTCTATTATATGCAAATTGCTATTCTTTTAAATATATGTTAAAGTTTTCATGTAAATTTTTTTCTTTTTTTCTTCCCTGTCCTCCTCTTCTTCTCCCCACCTAAGATGGCTATTGTTATACACAAATATGTATATACACATACACATGGGTATATGTGGGTGTGTATGTAAAATCATTTGATACACACTTCTATTTATCAGTTCTTTCTCTGGATACAGATAGCATCTTCCTTCATAGGTCCTTTGTAGTTTGAGTATTATAATAGACAAAATAACTTGGCCACTCAAATTCTTAAAACAATATTGCTGTTACTATCTACAAAGTTGTCTTGGTTCTGCTCATTTCACTCTTCGTTATTCTGTGCAAGTCTATTCATGCTTTTCTAAGATCATTGAGCTCATTATTTCTTATAGATAGTAGTATTCCATCATGATCATATACCGCAACTTGTTTAGCCATTCTCAATTGATAGGCATCCCAGCAATTTCCTGTTCTTTGCCACCACAAAATGAGCTTCTATGGATAGTTTTGAACATATAGGTTCTTTTCTTTTTCCTCTAATCATCTTGGGAAATATACCTAGTAGTGATATTGTTGTGTCAGAGGGTATAGACAGTTTAATAACAATTTGGACATAATTCCAGATTGTTCTGCACAAATGTTTGTTTAGTTCACAGTTTCACCAAGAGTTAGTGTTCCAATTTTTCCACACCCCCTTCCAACATTTTTCACTTTCCTCTTCAATCATTTTAGCTAATCTGATGAATGTAAAAATGATATCTCAAGGTTGTTTTAATTAACATTTCTCTAATCAATCATGATTAAGGACATTTTAAAAATATGACTACAAAATGTTTTGATTTTTTTCATTAGAAAACTTCCTGTTTATCTCCTTTGATTATGTGTCAATTAGGAAATTACTCTTATTTTTATAGATTTGGCCAAAATTTTTTTATATTTGAAATATGAGACCTTTATCTGAGAAACTGTCTATAAAAATTTCCCCAAATTTTCTGCTTTTCTTCTTATCTTGGCTACATTTGCTTTATTTGTACAAACCTAAATTTAGTGTAAGAGAAATCATCCATTTCATTACTCACACTGCTCTCTATCTCTTGTTTATGCATAAATTATTTGCCTCTCCATAAGTCTAAGTAATATGTTCCACATTCTTCAAATTTTCTTGTAATATATCTCTTTATATCTAGGATATGTATTTAGTTTGACTTTATTTTGGTAAATGGCATAAAATATAGGTCTATGCCAAATTTCTACAATCTGCTTTCTCAACAATTTTTACCAAAAAATGGTGTCATCCCCAAAACTTAAGTCTTTACACTTGTCAAACACAAAGTTACTATAGTCATTTGCTGCTGTAAATCATATGTCTACGTTATTCCATTGATCTAGGTCTGGTACTGCTAAACCTCCTTCCTTTACATTTTTTTTCCATTAGTTCCTTTGATATTCTTTTTTTTTTTTTTTTTTGCTTTTTGGCAATTGGGGTTAAGTAACCTGACCAAGGTCACACGGCTAGGTTTTTGTTTGTGTGTGTTAAGTGTCTGAGGCCGGATCCGAACTCAGGTCCTTCTGACTCTGGGGCCAGAGCGCTACTCACTGCTCCACCTACCCACCCCCTCCTTTGATATTCTTGATCTTTTGATCTTCCAAATGAATTTTTCAATTGTTTTTTCTAACTCATTAAATTTCTTTTTTTGTTAATTTAATTGGGATGGCATTGAATATATAAATCGGTTTAGGTAAAATTGTCATTTTTATAATATTGGCCCTACCTACCCATGAACAATTAATATTTGTCTATTTAAATATGATTTTATTTGTATAATTAAAAATAATTTTGGTCATAGTTTCTGGGAGGTATTTAATGCTTTCTAAGATTATTGCAAGTGGGATATTTCTTGCTATCTCTTCTTGCAGGTTTTTGTTTGTGATATATAGGAATGTTGATGATTTATGTGGATTTATTTTATATCTTGCTACTTTGCTAAAATTATCAATTGTTTCAACTAACTTTTTAGTTGAGTCTTTGGGATTTTCCAAGTCTATCATCATATCATCTGTAAAAGAGATAGTTTTACTACCTCATTTCCTATCCTGATTCCTTTTATTTCTTTTTATTCTTTTATTGCTCTTACTGGGATTATCAATACAATACAATATTGAATAATAACAGTGAGAGTGGACATCCTTGTTTCACACCTGATCTTATTTTGAAGGCTTCTAGCTTATCCTCATTATAAACAATGACTAGCTGATGGTTTTAGATAAATGCTTTTTATCAGTTTAAGAAAAAATTCATTTATACCTCTACTTTCAAGTGTTTTTTTTAAATGGTGTTATACTTTGTAAAAAACTCAACCTTTTCTGCATCTTTAGATATATGATTTTTGTTGTTTTTATTATTGATATAATCAATTATGTTAATAGTTTCCCTTGTGTTAAACCATCCTTGTATTCCTGGTATAAATCCTGCTCAGTCATAATGTATAAATTTTGAAATATATTGTTGTAATGTTTAAGCTAGTATTATATTTAATATTTTTGAGTCCACATTCATTTATGAAATTAGTTTATACATTTCTTTATTGTTTTTCCTTTTCCTGGTTTAGGCATCAGTATCATATTTGTTTCCTAATAGGAGTTTGGTGGGGTGTCTTCTTTGCCTATTATTCCAAATAATTTATTTAATTTAATGTAATTGGCTTTCTTGATAGAAAAGCAATGTGAATTCTGAGCCTAGATTTATTTGGTACAGTGGGTAAAACACTGGATCTAAGTGAAGAAGACCTGAGTTTAAATCTAGACTCAAATACTTTTAGCTGTGTAACCTTGGGAAAGTCAATTAACCACTGTTTGCCTGAGTTTCTTTAAATATAAAATGGGAATAACATCACTTACCTCTCAGGGCTTTTGTGAGGATCAAATGTGATGATATTTATAAAGTGCTTACAATGCCTGGCACATTATAGGTACATAAATGTTCCTTCTCTTTCCTTCCCCTTTTTTGTTTATTGAAGTCCTGATATGAGATTTCATTGATGTAAGAAACTCTTAGCGAGGGAACTTCTGGTCAATACAAACTGACAACTGCTTTTCCATTTATTGTCTTAGAGAGTTGTTTGGGACATTAGGATTTTTGGGTGTCTTTCCTAGGGTCACAGAGTATGTCACAGGCAAGACTTAAACCCCTGTCTTTCCATTCCAAAGCTGGCTCTTTCTCCATCATTTAACAATGCCTCCTATTAGAACTGACCAAAGGTGGAATGGATTGCTTAGAGAAGTGAGTTTCTCATCCCT
The DNA here is from genome assembly GCA_011680675.1 of Gymnobelideus leadbeateri. Taxonomy (NCBI): domain Eukaryota; kingdom Metazoa; phylum Chordata; class Mammalia; order Diprotodontia; family Petauridae; genus Gymnobelideus; species Gymnobelideus leadbeateri. The sequence goes on from WOXC01010709.1 coordinate 12,272, forward strand.
GTTCATCTTTAAGGGAAAGCTGGAATACCATTCTCTAGGAATTTTGCGGAAGAGATTGATTACTGCAAAGATAGCAGTTGAACTACCTGACCTCCAAGCTCCCTTCCATCATGGAGATTCTGTAACTCTATAATTTTCCTGTTAAATTTAGCAATTGGATGTTTAATTACAAATGCATGAGAACACAGAAGTCTTTTCCACAGAGAAGTTAAGAGGAGAGAAAAGAAGACTGTTGCCTGTGTTGGAACTCTGTGGCTTATAATAGGGGTCCTCAGTTGTTACATATGCTAAATTTACACTTTAGCAAGACCTTAGCAACAGTATAAGTGCAAGAGTCTGTGGCGGCAAAGTGTGGCATGCGGTGACAGCACCATATGGGGAATTCTCTGCTATCTGGTGACAAGTTGTATGTTAATGTTTAATTTAAGAAATATGATGATCTAAATTTGGCAGTAGGAGCTAGGAGTGAAAATGTTGGAAAGTGAGGAGAGGGGCATGAGTATGAGAAACCTGAAACTACTATCTATGATATCCAATGAAACTCAAGGACTGGATAAAGATTCATCATTTCATCTTTTACAAAATGCTCTCATATTAAAAAAAATTCAGTTCTTATTAATCTTGCAAATGAATATTCCTATTTTTACATGTGAGAAATCTGTTACTTAATTGCATACTATTTATTTGTATAGATTAAGGTTCCCTCCCCCATTTTAACTACTCTGTTTGTTAACATTTAATCTCATATAAATATGGATGCTTAAATTGCTATTGCAACTGTGAGTGTTTTGACCACAAGGTGTGAATCACACAAATTGTAGCATATGGAATAGCATATGGAATAAGACAAAAAGGATTGGGGTTCACTTTGTGGGAGCATATGTCACACCATTGTCTGGTATTGCTAATATAGTATAGGTGAATGTAATTTGATTTCAGCTGCTTTGTTCAGACAAATGAAAAAAAAAACACTGTGCATTTCTTTAAACAGAAGACTATTCAAACAGGAACATTATTTTAATTGATGAATATTGAAGACTTGTTAACACTTTTTTGATCAAGTAAACTTCCTTAACTCTCATGGGATGACACCCCCTACTACATCTTTGTAATTATGGCCTAACTTTCTCAGAAATTTGTCATTCTTTAATCCCTATGAAGAAGAATATAACTGTGGATGAATATAAGCCACACTGTTTCATATGCATATAGTCATGCCAAGGAAAAAACAGGACTGTGAAATAAAAGGGAGGCTTGAAAAGCCTCCAAAACCCCAGCATCTAGGAAATCATGAAATGAAACTTTACAGAATGGGAGTGCACTGTGCCAAGTTTAAAACACACTAAAAATTCTTAATTTCACCATTTATAACATAAAGAGATTTTGAAGGGATTTCACCTCATATACTGAGGTGGAACAAAGCTTCCCATTTTTAATAAAAAAGTCTTAAAAGCATATCTTAAAAACTCCAAGATTTTATATAACATTATTTCTTGATTGAAATATAAAAACCTAAAATATAGGAATTTTATTTTTAATTTAACCCTAACCATAAATGCTCAGAAAAATATTGTATTACAGAAAATCATTAAAAGTGACATTTGAGGATACTGGCAGGCACTCTTTCTATACTATACTATAGCAAAACACCATTGTATTTCTTGCCTTCTCAAATTGGTGGGGAAGAGGTAGAAAGAGGGGAAAATTTGGAACTGAAAATTAAAAGAAAATATTTTTTTAAAAGTTAAATTTGTTCACCAGGGGATTAAGATGGGTAAAAGAGGAGAGAATGACTAGTACAGGGAATGAGATCAAGGACTTCATTCTCTACCAAGCTTCCTCTTCTTCCTTTAAAGGACAGGTGCAAAAGGAGATATAATTCCTAAGATAAATGGTTGGGTGCTCTTCTTTGCACCAGAGTTTCTCCACATCTCATTTAGGATATTGGATTGGCAGCAGGATGATACAGATGGAAGTTGTTGCTTTGAAGCAGAGAGAACTCTTTTCTAGCAAAGGAAAAGCACCTATCCCAGTCTCTTCCTTCTTTCCCTCCTGGTCCTGTTGCACCCAGCAGGAGATGGGGGGCATAAGGTGAGTGGTCATAGGAAATCTTGACCTCTTTTCTAAAACAAGTGGAGGAAATTGGGATGCTATTTCTTCTTTAATTCCATTCAGCCGCTGTTGTGTCCTGTGGAATGAAAACTAGAGCACTAGACTAGTGTTGAGATTAATTATAACTTATGGGGGGCAGAGTCAAGATGGCAGAGTAGAAACAGGATTTCTGTGCTGCTCTGGCTTCCACCTTCCCCAATTCATGTAAAAGGAGACTCTGAACAAACTTTGGAGCTACAGAACCCACAGAATGACACAGATAATCTAACCACCACTGAGGACAGCCTGGAAGCCTGACAGGAAGCAGCCAGTGCAGTGCTCTGGGAGCTGAGAGAAGTGCCCCAGCCCCATATGAGTGAGAGATTTTAGCCCCAGGGCAGCCACAGCCAGCTAGAAGGACTCTAGAGCACCAGCAGCTGTGGCATTTCCAGAATTACCAAAACATAGATGCCAAGGACAAACTGAGAGGCCAGTGCAATATGGACTTTGGGACCCAGTAGTTGGGAGTGGGTCGGCATCTATCCCCTGGAGGGAGAAGCTGCTGAGGGCTGTTGTGCAGCCGCCATGTGGGAGCTTCAGCTCCTGGCCTGCAGACTGTAGGGGGACCAAGCGACCAGTCTGAGGGGTAATTGCTCTTGCTTTAACCTTCTTGGATCTGGATTGCCATCTAGGTTTGAGGTCTTAGGGTGTGTGAACAGTTTGCCAGAGCGTGTGGAGGCTTCAGAGAGGGCACCCAACTAATACCTCTGGCAGCTGAGAAAACCCCAGCATTTGGGACAGAAGCTCCCCTGTCTGGTGGCAGAGTCCTACTGTGGCAACAAGCCCAAAAGTCAAGTAATTGAGTGGCAACATGATCAAGCAAAGGAAGCAATGCAAACAGAAGAATCCAACATTAGACTCCTATTTTGGGGACAAAAAGGATCAAAGTATGGAACAAGAGAAAGATATATACATACATATATATACACACACACACACATACATATATATATATGTTCACCTATACTCACTTTTATGTATATATGTTTATCATATATATGCATATTATATATAATTCATGTGTATGTGTGCATGTGTATGAAATGGGACAATCTCTTAACTATCTTCCAGTAATACACATCCCACTTGATCTAAAAGTTACAGAATTAGAAATGCTATTCTAAAAAAAGAAAAATACTGAGTATAATGGTAGGATTATTTCTTACTTTGTATTTTGAATCCTTAAATTAAATATGATATACAGAACATTCCTCAAAGATTCTTATGCCTGATTATTGCAAATTTAATGGATTCAAAGAAGTTTAAGTGACAAGTTTCAAAGCATTTTAAAACCATTTAAACTCTATGGTAGTTTATAAAGTTTAGTATAAGAAAGACTATGCAAGAGACTTGACCTGGTAGTTACTGGTTGTAATTATTAATGCATTGTTACCTTTATTGAAGGGAAATATATTCTCAGTATAAACAAAATAGAACAGCTGATCTCCCTCTTCAAGGATGGAATGCATCTAATGAGGATGGGAAGATTATACATGCCAAAGTTGTTGGTAGTTCTTTACTAGGATAATTACGCTAATGCTTTGTTAATTGATTATGATTGGTCCAACAATTTTGGAAGGCAATTTGAAACTATATCCCAAATTTTACTAAGCTATGCAAAATTCACTCAGTGTTACTATTATTAGGCAAATACCATAAAGAGAGCAAATATAGAGGGAAAGGGCCCAAATGTACAAAAATATTTATAATAGCATATTATATTGTAGTAAACACCTATAAACAATTTGGGAAATTTTCAGCTGGGGAATGGTTGAAAAACAGTGGTATGTGAGTTTAATATAATGTTACTGAATCAAAAGAAATGATGAATATGATGGATTTGGAGAAACCTGGGTAAATCAGTGTAAAGTGTCCCTCAAAGAGGAAAGCAGTTTGATTTTTTGAAAGGAAGAAAATGGACTTCATTAGAAAGAAAAGTAAGTAAATCAACCTGTGAAGAATATAAGATGAATAATTCACAGATGAATAATCTGCCAGCTAAAAAGAGCAGAAAAAGAACTTCTGTTTAATAAAAACTAATAAAAATGTGTTTTCAAAGACACAGTTTCAAGATCAGATGTGAACAGTTTCATTGTAAACATGGTAGAAAATGGACTTTTGCACAAGTTATAATGTTTAAATCACCTTGTAAAATATATGGGAATAATTTTCTGGTGGAAAGGGGCAGGTAAGGAACTTTGATTTATGAAGAATTTGAAATAAAAATGTGAAGAAATAGTTCTCAGAGATGCAGAATTTTAAGAAGAATGGATTGAGGATTGAAAAAAGGCTTATGGGCATTGTTATTTCTTAGCTTATTTTAATACAACTACTTTTAGGTTAGAGGTTAAAATTCAAAAAATGAAAATCAAATAAAAGTTTTTAGATAGGTATGATTAAATAAGGATTGTTGGTTTTATAACTTTAAAAAGGGGGTATTCATAAGGTTGTTGCTTTTTATTTCATAAACAAAAGGTCAGTCATTAAATTCCAGTAGACTCTGTTTTGATCCATTAAGCAGTGAAGAACACAGAATGACAGGAGAGAATTGAACAGGAGAATGAAAACTCAGCTATGATTGGAAAAACCAACTCTGAAAAAGCTGTGTGAAGAAACAGGCCAAGAGTAAAAACTGACAAGAAAACTTCTGCTATTAGTTCCATATTAGTTGGAAAAAGACTTATTCTCACTCAGAGACAGTTGGGTGCCATTTTGAGTTGCCATTTAGTCTCAACCATGGTTCGACAGAGGTCAAGCCCCTTTTAGATAATTGTTGTTTTTGCTCCTCTCCTTCACATGGGAAGGAAAACAGAAAGGTGAAATACAGGTTTTGCAGCTGTTATGCTGTCAAGATAACTGACTGACAGTTCATTGAGTGCTATAGAATTTTGATGAGTGGAGAGGTGGCTGGGTTTGTCTATTGTGCTCAAAGAGAGTGAGCCTGATATTCTTTGCAGTTCATACATTGAAGGGAGCAGCTAGCTAATACAGCAGTTTTAATACTTTCTGAATGCCCTTTTAAAGATGATTGTAAATTAAAAGAGCTTGTAAATGCTTCATCAATTCAAGAGAATGAGAGAAGAGGATTTACTTATCAGGAGACTAGTGAGGACCAGAAGGAGTTTATTTAGAAAAGATGTAGCTTCATATGGTGCAATTGTTACTGAATTGACCAATGACACCAAGGTCTAAATTTTAGAGTTATGTTACCCCAGGTAGAAGAGAAGTAATAATTTTATATTTATTCATTAAGCAAGAGTTTAGTAAGTTACTGTTATAGGCAAGTGTAATGTTAATGTAATAGCAAGATCTTCCCTGTCCATTAATAGGCCTATGTGTTCACATGTGTCCCCTTTTCTCTTGGAACAGTAGCCATGTTCCCAGGTCTAAAGGTACAAAGGTATTTCAATCACAGGTGTCTTGCTGCTTTCACAGCTGTGATACATCCTGAATCACATAGTGCCCATTGGGGGAGGATGTTACATAACAGGAAGCTTGCTTATGGGGAGGCTTGCTTGCAGGAAGACTTTCATACCTTTTGGTACCAAGCTAATTAGGCACTGAGTCACAAAGGCTGTGGTGCCTTCTGTCTCTGAGCTTATTAGTGGAAAACTACATATACTGGGAGGGTAGCATTTTACTTTGGGGATTCACTTATGAAAAGGACCTTTTGATTCCCTGGATGGGACTCTGAGTAGCTGTTTGTTAAGAGCCCCTGACTACTCAGAGGTTTGTGCTCTCCCGATGTAGGTGGTTGTATTACTATGTTCAGACAGTTGCAGCCCTGTCTGTTGATTCTCTGTGCTAATTTCTCTGCTTGTATTTTCTATTTATCTGTAAAGTAAAATTTCTGGATTCCCCCCTTTAAGTTGTCTTTCCTTTAGAAAAGCAGATCAAAGTACCTGCGCTAGCAGGCCATCCTGGGTGTGCTAGGGTGCTTGCTACTACAGCAAGCCACCATATGAGATGGTAGACAAAGATGAAAAACACATATCATTAGACACATACATATGTGATAGTATGGGTAAATGAACATAGTGAACTACATATCTTAACAAGAAAAGTATGACCAAATCTGTAGCAATCTCCTAAAAAATGTATTCTCACTGTTTACACTTTCTTACCTCTGCTTTATTCCTCAACACTTTATTATCTGAATTTTCCACTACTATATGGAAAATTCTCTTTCCAAGGTCACCAATGATATCTTTATTACTAAATCCAATGTTCTTATGAAGTCCTCATCCTTCATAATTTCTTCCCAACATTTGACTTTGTTGACAGTCATACTCTTCATGACACCACTATACTGTGGTTCATTTCCTATCTGCCTTATTGATTTTGCACAGTCTTCCTTGGATGATTCCTGTGTATTATCCATTTTCCATTCTGTCTGTGTCAGTGTACACCAAGGCACTGTTCTGAGCTCTCTCTTATCTCTATAAAGTTTCTCTCTTGGCGGTATCATCAGGTCCCATGGATGAAGGTATCATTTCTCTATAAATGACTTCTAAAACATGTCCAATACTGTCTCATACTCACATCCTGCATCTCTATTGATTTGAACAATTGGTGTGAAAAATACAGTACGTGTTACCCTCTCTGTCTCTAAAATATGAACTCCTTTTTTGGTATTACAAATCTTTCACAAATTAGGTACATTACCTCTTTTCAGACCAAAACAACATTGTATCCCATCATATATGTTGGTGTTCCAGTCTGGAGTGTTTTCTTTCCTGATCTTTAACTATTAAAATTCCTAAATCATTTTAATACCTATCTCAAGTGCAATTTCTCCCATCTAGATGTCCTATAGACATCTCAATGTCAACATGTTCAAAATAAAATTTTTTATCTTTTCCACTAATCCCACCTTTCCTCCTAACTTCCTTATTTCTATCAAAGACACCAACTTTCTTTTGGTTATATTATTTTTTATTAATGTTTATTTTCCCTAATTACATGTGAACAAGCATTTTTAACATTAGGCTTTGTTTTAAATTTTGAATCCCAAATTATCTCCCTCTTGTCCTTCACTTCCCTTTCCTTAGGAAGAGAAGAAGTTTGATATAGATTATATTTGCATAGTCATGCAATATATTTCCATATTAGCTGCATTGCAAAAGAAAATATAGACCCAAAACCAAACAATCCAAACAACCCAGAATAATAAAGGAAGTAAAAAAGTGTGCCTCAAACTGCATTTGAAAATTGTCAGTTATTTCTCTGGATGTGGATAGCATAAGTCCTTTGGAATTACTGAGAAAATTACTGAGAATTACGAGAATTACTGAGAAAAGTTGAATCATTTGCAGTTGATCATCACACAGTATTGTCGTTACTATGTGCAATATTCTCCTGGTTCTGCTTTATTCACTTTGAATTAGTTCATGTAAATTTTCCCAGGTTTTTTTCCCCTGAAACTGTCCTGCTTATCATTTCATATAACACAATAGTATTCTATCACAATCATAAATCACAACTTGTTTAGCCATTCCCTAAATGACTAATAGATGGGCATCCCCTCAATTTCCATTTCTTTGCTACCACAAAAAACCCTGCTATAATTATTTTTGTACATATATAGAACCTTTTCTTTTTTGTTTGTTATCTTTTTGGGATAGAGACCTAGTGTTAATCCTGTGGGGTCAAAGGGCATACATAGTTTTAAAGCCCTTTAGGTATAGTTTCAAATTGCTCTTCAGAATGGTTGGATTGGTTCACAACTCCACTAATAATGCATTAATGTCCCAATTTTTACACATACCCTCCAACATTTGTCATTTTCCTTTTTTATTATATTAACCAATTTTATATGCATAAGGTGGTACCTCAGAGTTGTTTTAATTTGTATTTCTTTAATAGTGATTTTCATATGACTATAGATAGTTTTGATTTTTTTTTCTTCTGAAAAATAGCCTTTTCATATCCTTTGACCACTTCTTAATTGGGGAATGACTTGTATTCTTATAAATTCAATCAGTTTTCTATATATATGAGAAATTATGCCTTTATCAGAGAAAATTGTAGTAATTTTTTCCAGTTTCTTTTTCCTTTCTAATCTTGACCATATTGAGCTTATTTGTGCAATTTCTCTTTTATGTTTACCTTTTTCTGTTTTTCTTGAATTTTGTATTTGAAAGTCAAGTTTTTTATTCAGCTTTCATCTTTTCATCAGAAATGTTTTAAAATATTCTTTTTCATTTAATATCCACATTTTCCCCTGAAGGATTATACACAATTTTGTTGAATAGGTTATGGTTTGTTATAATCCTAGTTCCATTGCCTTCCAGAATATCATGTTCCAAGGCCTAAGATAATTTAATGTAAAAACTGTTAAATCTTGTGTGATCTTGACTAAGACTCCATAGTATTTGGATTGTTCATTTCTGGCTGCTTGCAATATTTTCTTCTTTATCTGGGAACTTAGGAGTTTGGCTATAATAAACCAGGGGTGGTGGTGGTTAATTTAGGAATGTCTTTCAGGAGATGATCAGTGGATTCTTATAGTTTCTATATTACTCTCTGGTTCTATTATATCAGGGTGGTTTTTCATGATAATTTCTTAAAATATGATGTCTAGGCTATTTTTTTAGACCATGGCTTTCAGGTAGACCAATAATTCTTTTTTTTTTTTTTTTTTTTGGAGGGCAATTAGGGTTAAGTGACTTGCCCAACAAAACACGGCTATTTGTGTGTGTGTGTGTGTGTGTGTGTGTGTGTGTGTGTGTGTGTGCGTGTGTTAAGTGTCTGAAGCCAGATCCGAAAGTAGGTTCTCCTGACTCCAGGGCCGGTGTTCCTCCTGACTCCAGGGAGGCCCAATAATTCTTAAATTATTTCTCCTCAATCTATTTTCAGGGTCTGCTGTTTTTTTTTTTTTTTAGTGATTTCACATTTCTTCTTTTTGATGTCTCATGGATTCATTAGCTTCCATTTGTCCAATTCTAATTTTTAAGGAATTATTTTCTTCAGTAAACTTTTGTACCTCCCCCCAAATGGGTCAATTCTGCCTTTTAATATTTATTCTTTTGAAGAGAAAATCCACTGGAACGGAAAAGACTACCCTCCACATAGTCTCTGATACAGCTACAGTGGCCCACGTGAGTGCTCCACCCCAAGCTTCCCTCTTTTCCTTCAAGACAGCTCAAAATGGCACCAACATTCTTGCAGCCACTTATGTTAGCATATTAGGAGTAATAACTGCTTGCTAATTGATTCTCAAATCTTCACTCTGCCTTACCACCAATATCCAATCAGTTACCGTTTCTTGCTGATTTTGCTTCCTCATCATCTCTCATATCCATACCCTTCACACTAATTAAATGGCAACAATCCTGATTTGGGCTCTTATTTTTCTTATGTATTATTGTAATAGACTTCTGCTTGGACTCCATAAATCTAGTCTCTCATCTCTCCAATCTGTTTTCCACACTGCTGTGAAAATAACAAGAAGGAAAAGAAAAAGATGAAATGTAGGTTTGAAATTTTGACCTGACCACATCACTTCCCTACTCAAGAAGCTTGACTCCCTGTATTCAGAATAAGTATGTTAACTTATGATGAACAACTTCATTTTGTTATAAGTCTCCATTGTGTCAGTACATGGTTGACATATAAGCTAGTTTTCTGTAATAAGATAAGCACTCAAGTTCTATACTTTGGCAATGTCACGTATGTTCCCCAAATCCAGTAAACAGCTACTGATTATGTATCTATGTCCCAGATCTGGTAAACAACTGATAAACACTTGTTAATGATGTTAGAAAACTTTCTTTTCATCATAAACTTCAGTAATTAATCACCAATCAAAATGTGGGTGTAATTTGTAAATACCTTTAGTCAGAACCATAAAAACCCAGTGGAAGTTCCAGCCATAAATCTGCTGTTGGATCTCAACACAGGACTCCTGGGTTCCTCACATGAGGACATGTGAGTTTCCCATGTTCATATGAGACCAGTGATGAGCAATGGGGAATTGCTAGATTGTCACCGTGGAAGGAGACACACTGCCATCAGCTGTACAGATAGAGAACCTACTTATAAGCACTGGTACAAGACATAAACCTTTAGAAATAAGATTAGTGATTTTGTTCCTTTAGGGTTGATGTTTTTAATATTGAATAGTCGTTAAAATTTGATTGCATGCATTGATGAGTTTTAAGTTTTATTAGTATACCATCAATAAGAATATGGAACAACAAATTGATTTGAAAAAAATATAGAATGTGTTACACTCCTACTGCCTCTAAAATATGAACTCCTTTGTTGGCATTAGAAGCCTTTCACAAACTATAAACTATATCTTTTTATACTAAAATCACATTGTATACCATCATATACACTGGTGCTCTAGTCTGGAATATTTTTCCTCCTCATCTTTAACTCTTGAAACTTCCATATGCTTTTGATGCTTAGCTCAAGAGCAATTATCTCTAAAAAGTCATTCCTATTTCCCTTTAAGTATCCGCCCCAATTTTTATTTGCTTTATTATATATCTACAGGTATCCCCCCAATAGAATTGAACATTCCTTAGGACAGAACAGTATCATTTTTGTATTCATATTGCCAGTAATTAGCATAATGCCTGACTCATGGTAAGTTCCTAACAAGTCCTTATTGATTGATTCCCTGGCATTTGATGGGATTTGCTTCATGGCTAAGATATGGTTATGGAAACATACATCTTGTTGAGAGAACAAGAGAAATATAAGGGTTGCAATGAAGAAATGATCAAAGGATATGACCTGAGGAAAATTCTTCTGGAAAAAAGCTCTAAACCAAGCATTACTCCAAATGCAAGTCCATAAACCTCACACACAAAATTGGCAAAGATAACAAAAAATAGAAATAGTATATATTAGAGGGTTTTTAGAAATATAAGAACTGAGAATTGACGGGAGTTATGAAGTGATCCAGCCATTCCTGAAAGTTAGAATTGTGCTAAGAAAGTGACTAAAATGTCCATTTCAAAGTCACTAAATAGTACATACCCATTGGCCCAGTGATATAATTTCTTTGCTTATCTCAAAAGAGATCAAAGATAGAGAGAAATAACTCACATGCACAAAAATATTCATAGCAGCTCTTTGTGTTATAGCAAAACATTGGAAAGGAAAACTAGTGCTCATCATTTAGAGAATGGCTGGACAAATTGGGGGTATATAAATTTCTCCCTTTCCTTTAAAGTAAGGAGAGGCAGCATAAGTTGAGGAATAGCTAACCTCAACTTGAGTAGGACCTTGGTTTGTTATGATACTTTCTGGCTGTGTGACTGGGGACAAGTCACTCAATCTCTCAGTGCTCAAGACAACTCTAATATTATGACTTACAAAGAAGGCACCATCTTACATTGGTAGTAGTTTCTCATTTAGAGTTTAATATGTCATTGAAATCACAGATCTGATCCTATCTACCTAAAAGAAATTAGATCTCCAAATTTGTGAATATGATTGTGGAAACCTTCTTGGTGATTTTGAAAAATTGTGTGGAAGAGAAGTGGATTCTTGAGGTTATATGCCAGGAAGCTTGATTTTGATTCTTGCCAATTATTGGCAATTCCTTATTAAAATTAATTTACCATCCCCATTTCCTATCCCCAGGTAAGAAGCTCTCCCTTGAAACAAAAGCAACAAAAAGCATATAGTCTAGCACAATGTATTAATACACTGGGCATTACTGAGAATATACTGTTTAAGGAAAGTATCATTAAGAACAAGTTAGGTGGTGAGCTAGTGATTCAGAATGAGATACTGCATTTATTCTCAGGAATTAGTGGTAAATTAGTGGTTTGTGATAGACATGCAAAAAAGGACCATCAATAAATGCATAGAATGACAAATCATAATGCACAGAATGTGTTATGGTTAATTCATAGAAGACAAAAGTTTTTTTTAAAAAGGAGACATAGAAAAATTTATTATTACTTTGTTATACATATATGGATACACATGCTTCTTAAGTAAACTGTTCATAGATCAGTTTCATAAACAAATCTTTTTTTGTTTGTTATATATTGAAATGTTGATGTTTGGTATGACTTATGGAGTTAAAAAAGAACATTAATTTCAAAAAGAAAGAAATATATGAAAACAAAAACAAAATTTTAAAAGTCATGCCTTTAAAAGTTAACCCTGGGGGCGCGGCTAGGTGGCGCAGTGAATAGATTGCCGGCCCTGGAGTCAGAAGGACCTGAGTTCGGAGCCGGCCTCCGACACTTAATCCACACAAACAAATAAAAAAAAAACCTAGCCGTGTAACCTTGGGCAAGTTACTTAACCCCAATTGCCCTAAAGGGGCGGCTAGGTGGCGCAGTGAGTAAGAGCGCCAGCCTCAGAGTTGGGATGACCCGAGATCAAATCCGGCCTCAGAAAATGAGCACCCACACATAAATAATGACTAGCCGTGTAACCTTGAGCAAGTTACTTAACCTCAATTGCTTTAAAAAAAAAAGTTAACCCTGGGGCATCCAGCTGGCACAGTGAATAGAAGAGTCAGGAGGCCCTGAGTCAGGAGGACCAAGTATCTGACCTCAGATACTTGACACGCTTACTAGCTGTGTGACCTTGGGTAAGTCATTTAACCCCAATTGCCTTACCTTCCCCCCCCCAAAAGAAGTAAAAAATGTTAACCCTATTTCTATTTGTGAAAGTTTACTAGAAATAGTTTATTAGGTAAATGCCATAGACATGTTATAACTGAATTTCAACAAGGTATTTGACAATATATATTTTTTGGAGACTGTAACAGACAGAACAGGGATTAGCATAATCAATACTGGTAAAGGTAAATAGGTTCAGAACATAATGAAGGACCACCTCCCCACACCCAAAGTGTTGGCCTTTCCTGAGGGAGGTTTTAATATGAGTCAGTAAATTAATATGTCTGCCAAAAATCTGGTGAGTCTTATTCTGCATTAATAGATAGTAACCAGAATGATGGAAGTGATAGGACTGGTGTCATTGTTCAGTCATTTATTTTCGGTTATATCTGACTCTTCATGTCCCCATTTGGGGTTTTCTTGGCAAAGATATTGAAATAGTTTGCCATTTCCTTCTCAACTCACTTTACAGATGAGGACTTAAGGCAAACACACTTAAGTGATTTGCCCAAGATCACACAGCTAGTAAATGTCTGAGGCCAGATTTGAACTCACAGAGAAGAGTCTTCCTGACTCCAGGCCTAGCACTTTATTCACTGTGCCATGTGGCTACTCTAGGATTCATATACTGTTGTACAAAGTAAGTATCAATTAATATTTTGCAAATTAAATAGAAACACTAACGTTTTCATCATGAATGGTGAACATAGAAAATTGTATGTAGTTTCTTTCTCCCATAGAAAGGCAATTTACATTTGAATGGACAGAAGGAATCTATTCAATTCAATTTAACAAATATTTGTGGCACACTATCTTTGGCACTAGGGAAGATGTGAAATTTATGTAAAACTGGAACTATCCTCATAGAGCCTGAAATCTAGTCAGGGAATACCTATACATAGATAACTGTGATACCCAATCATAAGCATTTTAACGAACTATAAAACCAAGGATTATATGAGGTATGAAGGATTGCATCACATATCATGTTAAATTCAAGTGATAAATATAAGGTTTTGTTCTTGATGTTAGTTATAGAACCAAGTTGTTTGGTCATTTTTCAGTCATGTCCAACTCTTTGTGACCCCATTTGTGGCTTTTTTGGCAAAGAAATTGGGGTGACTTGCAATTTCCTTTTCCTGTTCATTTTATAGATGAGGAAACTGAGGCAAACAGGGTTTAGTGACTTGCCTAGGATCACACAGATATTGTCTAAGACCAGATTTGAACTCTTTTTTATTTTTATTTTTTTAAAAGCAATTGGGGTTAAGTAACTTGCTCAAGGTTACAGGGCTAGTCATTATTTATGCGTGGGTGCTCATTTTCTGAGGCCGGATCTGATCTCGGGTCATCCAAACTCCGAGGCCGGCGCTCTTACTCACTGCGCCACCTAGTCGCCCCTTTAGGGCAATTGGGGTTAAGTAACTTGCCCAAGGTTACACGGCTAGGTTTTGTTTTGTATGGATTAAGTGTTGGAGGCCAGCTCAGAACTCAGGTCCTTCTGATTCCAGGGCCGGCGCTCTATTCACTGCGCCACCTAGCCGCCCCTAGAATTGAACTCTTGATGATGTCCTCCTGCCTCCAGGCCTAGTCTTCTATCTGCTTGCACCACTTAACTGCCTGTGGGACCAACTACATTTTTTAAATTAATATGAGAATTCTGTTCTCCAGATGGCATTAGTCTATGTTATCTGGTGCTTCTGAGCTAGGAAGAGGAAGAGGGAGAGGGAGAGGGGAAGGGGGAGAGAGAAGGAAAGGGAGAGGGAGAGAGAGAGAAATTACAGTTATGCTTTATTACATTGAAATCCAATATATTTATTTGTTATTAAATGATTGTTACATTATAGAAATTATTCCGTATAGATTCCCTGGGGATTTGCTGTTAACTATTTTCATCCTTAAAGCAATGCTTCTCTCTCATGATGTTTACTACTGTCTTCCAGGAAATATACCCCCTCCCCCAATTTGTTTACAAACTATTTCATCAAGGTAAATTGTTTCTTTGACCACATTTTCATGGCTCCTCTAACTTACAGAACAGACTAACTTATTGATTTATGACAGACAATAACTTTTATATGAGGGTAAAAATCTTAACCTGAACAGACAGGCTGCTTTCCAACTGTGAGACGTCAGGTAGTATATTTCTGATAGTCATTCAATCACTAAGCATTTATTAAGCACCTACTATGTTCTAGATGTTGGGTAAACAAAACCAAAAGTGATAGTTTCATCTTTAAGAAGCTTAAAGCTTAAAATATATCAGGGAAAGAAATTACATAAATGTAGAAAATGCATGTCACATATATACATATATGTGTATGTGTTACATACATGTATACATACTATATACATATGTTCATATTTCCATGCATACACACATATATATTTATATACATATACACACACAAGATGGGATCAGGAAAAGCTTCTCACAGAAGGTGGTTCTTGAGCTGCATCTTAAAGGAAGGGATGGATTCTGTAAAATGGAGGTGAGACAGGAGTACATTCCAGGTATAGGAAATAGTCTGTGCAAATGTATATGGAGAAAGAAGACCAATTTGAATGAATTATAGAAGTGGATTAATGAACAATGAGTCTGGAAATAGGGGTGAGGAAAAGTTGTAAAGGGCTTTATAAGCTATACAGAAGAGTATATTTAATTTTAGAGGCAATATGGTGCCACTAAAGTTTAAATAGGGCAATGAAATGGTTAAATCTGTGGTTAAGCAAAATTATTTTGACATCAATGTGGACGTTAGACTGAAGCAAAGAGAGATGAGTCAAGCCCAAACTAAGAGACCATTATAATAATCTGGGAGATTAGTAATATGCATCTATAAGGATAGCTGTATAAGTAGAGAAAAGGGATTGAATGATAATTGCTTGGTAGATTTTTAGCATAGGATGCTTTTGTATATAGGGCTAGTTCAGTGAACAGTCATGAAGTATGATAAATTTGTTATTTACTCCCTCATTTACTTATTTTTTTTAAATTTCCCTTATATAAAGTATATAAAACTTTAATGAAGGGTGCTCTGGTATTTCACATAGGTATACACATTTTCTTTTCTTTTTTCCAAATGCTTTATTAACTTCTGGTTTACATCATTCATTTCCTCCAGATTTTGAGTTACAATTTTTTTCCCATTTTTCCCCTACCCACCACCCCAGAATAACAGTAATACAGGATATGCCCATAACCAATCTGCTCTCTCCCATCTCTTCTCCCATAACCCCCTCGACTTTTCCAGTAGGGCGAGGTGAATCCCCACACCCCATTGCCTGCACATCTTATTTCCCAAATATATGCAAAATAGTATTAATAATAGTAGTTATATGTTTTTTAAAAAATGATTTTAAAAAGAAGATAAGCAATTCAGTATATGCTGTACAGGTGTAGCTATGTAAAACATTACCATAGTAGATACATTGTAAAAGACTGACTATATCTCTGTCCCTCCCATCCCACCTTCCACCTGGTCCACTCACCACCTTGATCCTGTCCCTTTTCAAAATTGGGTGCTTCCAACTTCCCTCCCCCAGCCTGCCCTCCCCTCCACCACCTTCTCTCATCCCCCTCCCCCTACACTCCTGTAGGGTGGGACACCCTATTTAGTATGCATGTCATTCTCTCCCTGGTCCAAATTCAATGAGAATAAGGTTTTGCCTTTTTGCCTTCCTGTTCCTCCCCTCCCCTGTAACCATCTTCCCCTGCCTCCTCTACATGAGACAGTTCACCCCATTGTCTCTCTCCATTCCCCCTCATCACATTACTCTCTCACCTCTTAAACCTCACCTTTTAAGTATCATCCCTTCCTATTAAATTCGACCTGTGCCCTCTATCTATGTATACTTGAAAACATATATACACATATTCACATATGTATTCATATGTCCATATACCCTTCTTCAACTATTTTCATACTGAGAAAAGTTTCATCAGTTATAGTTATTGTTTTTCCCTGTAGGAATGTAAATAGTTCAACTTTGATAAGTTCCTTTTGATTTCTTTTCCCTGTTTACCTTCTCAAGCATCTCTTGCTTCTTGTATCATTTTGTGGGTTCTGGAGCTCCAGAGGTCTTTCATAGTCCCCCTTTTACATAATTTTGAAGTGGCGTGGGCTGGAGCTCCATGGAAGTGCTGTTTCTACTCTGCCATCTTGACTCCACCAGTATCCATATTTTCAATAGGTAGGACACTCTAGATTTTACTGTACCTCCTTTTCTCCATCAGATCTTGCCCATGTCCTAATTTCTGGTAGGAAGCCAGTAATTAATTTGAGAAGCTAATTCATGTAAATTAATGTAAAGAATGTTAATAATGCATTAATGAATATCAACACATTTGAAATTTGAATTATATCCCACCAGAC
Source organism: Gymnobelideus leadbeateri (assembly GCA_011680675.1). NCBI lineage: Eukaryota > Metazoa > Chordata > Mammalia > Diprotodontia > Petauridae > Gymnobelideus > Gymnobelideus leadbeateri. The sequence continues at coordinate 29,397 of WOXC01010709.1, forward strand.
ATCTCATCTCAACTCAAAGGAAAAAAGAGTTTAGAAGGAGAATTAGGGGCGTGACTCAGCTCATACTAGTTAAATCATTGTTAACTCTACTTTAAAAGATTTTCTGCATTTGAAATTATGCCTTCAGACTATATTGAACTAAATTACTTAATAGAGAGCTATCACCTACATTAGAATGAAAGGCAATAAGTAGATTTAGAAACACAAAAAGTTCTCAGAGAGCATACTAAAGTGACTTTCTTGATAACTTTCTTGAGTCAATAGATGTCTTAGATATCATAACATTCATATAACTGCGATTATTTTTCCCAAAATGTATTACCCACACTTGGCCTGATGACAGTACAGCTACCATTTTCTTCTTTTGTGTTTACTCAGGCTTACAAGATATCCTTTTTTTCTTCTTTTTGGGTTGACATTCCATTAATGGGAGATTTTATTATCATGTATCCTCAAATTTAGGATGGCCTCATTCTTCATTTTATCAATTGAACAACTCCCTTTCTTTAAAGCCTATCTCACATGCCATCTCTTATATGAGGCCTTCAGTTTTTGTTACCCACTCTTTATCCTTCAATCTTACTTCTGATCTCATCAGTAATGATATCAACCTTATGAAATGGAAAATCAAACAGTCCAGTTTGAGCATGAATAGCTCATATTGCCCAAGTCAATCCCTTATATGGATTATGAAGACTAGTATTTTTAAAAAAGAATGGCTGAAAAGCCATCACCGACAATTGAACAATATGTCTACTTTGTCATTAAAAAAACTCTTCATGAGATCTATTCATGTACTGAGATAGCTGTTGAAAATATGAGCAAACAGGTAAAGTTTTCTCAACTCTCAAAACCAGGTAACATTTTTGCAATGACATTGACTAAAAGGTGTAGAAGATACAAAATTCCATGGTGTTTATTGTTTGTTGATTACTTTAAAAACCTATATTTTTAATTGTTAGGATAAAAGATAACTTTGAAGACTCACCTCCAGTAAGGTACTTCCTTTATCTCTATAGATCTTACAGAGTTTTCAGATATGTGTGTGACAGGTCAGTATGTATATGGTCAATCTCACTAACACTGCCTTCCTGTGACTCTCTGGAGCCTACTCAGGGCTATTAAGCTTATATTCTTGGTTCAGGAACAAGTCTTTGGGTACTTGTGCTCTGATCCAACCACTAAGAATCATTTAGACCACAAATCATAATAGAACGTCATTTAATTAGATTAGGGAAAGCATGGTAAAATTGAGAAGCATTAAGGAACATATAATTCAATAAAATACATGGTCATTTGTTTTCAATTCAACTGAAATATGGTCTCATCCATACCTAGGCTCTAATACAACTGCTTACTATTCTGAGACTGAATTCCACTCTATTCCCACTTCTAGGATAGGATATAATATTTTTCCAATTCCATACACTCCTACATGCCCATGGATATAGAAAGTAGGAAGTTCTATCATTGTTGTTATTCAGTTATTTTTAAGTTATTTCTAGCACTTCTTGATTATATTTGGGGTTTTCTTGGCAAAGACACTAGAGTGGTTTGCTATTTCCTTATCCAGTTCATTTTACAGATGAGGATACTGAGGCAAATAGGGTTAAGTGACTTGACAAGGTCAATAGTTGGTAAGTGTCTGAGGCCAGATTTGAACTCAGTAATATGAGTCTTCCTGACTGCTGGCCTGGCACTCCATACTCTGTGCCATATAGCTGCCCGTAATGCCATGCACAAGAAACTTTACAGAAGAATGCTATTGTGAACAGCTTTTAAGATTCTCATTACACAGTATTGTGAACACTCTATTCCATAACAAATCAGAACAAAATATTCACAGTAAATCAAAGTACAGCATTCACAACATTACAACTTAACAGAGAAAATCAAAATATAGTATTCATAACAACTTATCACAGAAAATGACCACATAGTTTTCACCACAGTGGTCACTAGTAAATTACAATTTCATCACTACTCAGTACCCATGGAGAGGCCTTTTCATCTTGACTCGAGGCCAGCACCTCCTACCTGAATCCACCAAAAAGTCACCTGGATTCAAAGTAAGACAGCTCCCAGTTCCTTGACCAGCTCTCCATGCAGGTCCTGCTCCATACTGAAGTTCACAGTGTTTATTACATTTTAAATCCTTCACAGTCTCTGTTCCCAGGAAGTCAAGGTTTGACAAAGCCACAAACAGGTTCATGCAAAGTACCAGCATCACAGTCATGCTTCCTCAGTCTTTGGCAGATCTAACTGGCCCTCTGAAATCCTCAACAACTCCTCAGCAGCTCTGGCTTGTCCTCAGAAATCCTCAACAACCTTAGCAGCTCTGGCTGACCCTCAGACTTAGCAGAAGTTTCAGCTGGTTCCCAGAATCAAAATCACTTCATCCAGGTTCTCCAAATCAAAATCATTCTCTCCAGCCAGGGGAGGGGGAGGGGGACTTTCCTCTTCAGCCTCCCCTGTTCCTCTTCAGACTCCCTGGCAGCATCAAATTCTGCTTCCATGAAGCCTGCTCCAAGAAGATCTGTCTCAGCAGGGTTTTCTCCTTATGTATGCACAGCATTAGCTTCCTATTTCAGCCAACCCCTTCCTGTTACATCAGCAACAGGGATTCATACCTTCTGTTTCTTTAACAGAGGCTTAATTAATTACTGAATGATACGTACTTGTTACCTTTGCCAATACAAAGAGAACTTCAAATTCAAATTCAAATTACATTACCACTACACTCCCCAGGTAGCTGTATTACTTCTTCATAAAACTCCCTGTCTCTGAACATAGTTAAGGGAAAGGATCTCTCTCTCTCTCTCTCTCTCTCTCTCTCTCTCTCTCTCTCTCTCTCTCTCCCTCTCTCTCTCTCTCTCTCTCTCTCTCTCCTCTTTCCCTATAGAAGCAAGAGTGAGCTGCATACATGCAGCTCTAGATGATGGCATTCTTCTAGAATAGTACAAGAATTTTAAATGAGATCCATGGCCATTCTGAAGATATAAATTTAACAATCCTTTATAGGGAAACACAAATTGCTGAGGTTATGGCATGCAATTGGATAGAAAGTCCTTTGAACAAGTCCATCAGTATAGAGAGCTTGGTCATATATAATTGATGCAGAATTGGCTAGGAGAAAATAATAGTCTAGATTGAACTCTAAGATTTCAGCATGTTTCTTGTTACCTTTTTAACATTAACATTTTCCTGTTTATATTAGATATTTATAAATTGTGGAATATTGCAATCTCATAGGAATCAAAATTTCAGAAGGGCTAAAGAATGTGCATAAGAGATGGTTTCTGTAAGTAGGTGTAGTGCCAGCACAATATTCACAGTGTCAATGGCAACTGTGAATATTTCAGCATAGTGCTCAATTGCAAAAAATAACAGACTCTCCATATAGAAAACAGAATCAAAACACTCCTTCAGATGCTAGAAAACCAAATTCCAACATCAGGAAATCGAATCCATAACAGCAACATAGAAGTTAATACACCACAATGTAGCAGAGAGCCACTCCATCCTTTAGCCTTCCCACAAACAAAAATTTACTCACAAGCCTGTCTACTTACCTGCTGTCCTCTTTCCTCTCACCATCTAGCTGTTCTGACTCCCAGCTTCTTATGGGCTCTTCTCCACCCTTCAGCAAGATCCACCACAGACTCCATATGATTACATTCAGCCTTTTGGGAGGCAGGGAAGATCTTCAAAGCAAGGAAGGACTTCAAATTCCCTTAAATACACATATGTTCAGAGAAGGAAAGCATATTTGACATTTTTAAAAACATAATTAAAGGAACTGCTAAATTTCAGTTAGAAGTTAGAAAATTGGGGGCGGAGCAAAGATGGCAGAGTAGAAATAGCGCGTCCAAGCCACTCTCCCCCCAGATTACCTCCAAATTATGTAAAAGGGCACTCTGAACAACTTCTGGAGCCCCAGCACTCACAGAACAACACAGAGAAGCTAACCTCCCGCTGAGGACAGCCCAGCAGCCCTGCAGGAAGGACCAGTGCAGCACTCTGGGAGGAGTGCAGCACAGCGCTCAGAGCGCAGGAAGCCTAGCATAGCCACGCCTGAGTCGTAGTTTTAGCCCCAGGGCAACAGGGCCAGCAGCTGGCTGGACGGACCCCAGAACACCAGCAGCTGTGGCGATTCCAGAATTATCAACATAGACATGTCTAGGACAAAGTGAGAGATTAGTGCCCTATGGACTTTGGGACCAGTATTTGGGGAACGCATCGGCTTCCTCCCCTGGGGGCTAGAAGCCGCTGAGGAGACATGCCATTTTGTAGTTTTCAGACTCAGCTCCAGCTCCTGGCCTGTGAACTTTAGGGAGATTCAGCGATCAGTCTTGGGGGGTAATCGCTCTTACTTTAACCTCCCTGGATCTGGATTGTGATCTGGGGTGGAGGTCGTGGGTGGGCTTCCAGCTTGCCAGAAACGGAAGTTGGCTCCCCCCACACGTTTGGGACAAAAGTTCCCGTCTGGCGCCAGAGCCATACTGTGGCAACAAGCCCAAAAGTCAAGTAATTAAGTGGCAATATGCCAAGGAAAAGGAAACAAATTAAACAGAAAAAATGCAACCTTAGATTCCTACTTTGGGGGCAAAGAGGATCAAAGCATAGAGTGGGAGGAGGATTGTGAGGTCAAAGGTCCTGCTCCAAAAGCCCCAGGGGAAAACGTGAGTGGGTTGCAGGCCATAGAGGACCTTAAGAAGGACTTTAAAAATCAATTGAGAGAACTGGAGGAAAAATTGGGAAGAGAAATGAGAAGGATGCAGGAAAAGTATGAAATGGGTGTCAACAGCCTGACAGAGGAAAACAACACCCTAAAAATAGAATAACTCAAATGGCAAAGGAGTCCCAAAAGGGCAATGAGGAGAAGAATGCCTTAAAAAGTCGAATTTGCCAGATGGAAAAAGAATCTCAAAAGTTCACTGAGGAGATTCATTCCTTCAGAGTTAGACTGGAGCAAATGGAAGCTAATGACTTTATGAGAAATCAAGATGCTGTTAAGCAGATCCAAACAAATGAAAGATTGGAAGGCAATGTGAAATATCTCATGGGAAAAACCACTGACCTGGAAAATAGATCCAGGAGAGACAATTTAAAAATTATTGGACTACTTGAAAGCCATGATCAAAGAAAGAACCTAGAAATCACCCTTCAAGAAATTCTCAAGGAAAATTGCCCTGATGTTTTAGACCCAGAGGGCAAAAGAGAGGTTGAAAGAATCCACTGATCACTTCCTGAAAAAAATCCCAAAAAGAAAACTCCCAGGAATATTATAGCCAGGTTCCAGAATCCCCAGATCAAGGAGAAAATACTATAAGCAGCCAGGAAGAAACTATTTCAATATTGTGGAAACACAATCAGAATAGCCCAGGACCTGGCAGCTTCTACACTGAGAGATCTAAGGGCATGGAATACCATATTCCAGAGGGCAAAAGAGCTGGGAATGAACCCAAGGGTCACCTACCCAGCAAAAGTGAGTATCTTGTTTCAGGGGAAAATATGGTCATTCAGTGGAATAGAGGACTTTCAAGCATTCCTGAGGAAAAAACCAGAGTTGAATAGAAAGTTTGACATCCGGATGCAAGAAGCAAGAGATGCCTGAGAAGGTAATCAGGGAAAAGAAATCAAAAGGAACTTATCAAAGTTGAACTATTTACATTCCTATATGGAAAAGCAATAACTGTGACTGATGAAATATTTCTCAGTATGAAAATAATGGAAGAACGGCATATAGTCATATGAATATATATGTGAATGTGTGTATATATGTTTACAGTTATATATGGATAGAGGGCATAGGTTGAATTTGTTGGGAAGGGAGGATACTCAAGGGGTGAAATTATGAGGTGAGAGAGGAAAGTGGCAAGAAGAGATGGGGAGAGACAGGGTAGGGTAAACTATCTCATGCAGAAGAAGCAAGGGGAAGTGGTTGCAAGGGAGGGGAAGAATAGGAAGGCAAAAAGGCAAAACTACATTCTCATTGAATTTGGTTCAGGGAGAGAATGACATACATACTAAATGGGATATCTCAACCTGCAGCAGAATAGGGGGAAGGGGGATGAGAGGAGGGATGATGGATGGGAGGGCATCCTTGGGGGGAGGGGAGGTTGGAAGTACCCACTATAGAAGAGGGACAGGATCATGTAGGGAATGGACCAGGTGGGGGGTGGGATGAGTGGGAGGGAATTATAAGCAGCCTTGTACAATATATCTACTATGGTAATATTTTGCATAGCTAGACATGTAAAACATATACTGAATCACTTGTCTCCCTAGAGGGAATGAGTGACAAGGGAGGAAGGAAATGGATCTGAAATTCGAGGTCTTAACGTTAAATGTTTCAAATATATATAAATGCTGTTATTAATACTCTTTTGCTTGTAATTGGGAGATAAGATGTGCAGGCATTGGGACACAAAGATTCACCTTCCTCTAATGGAAAAGTCGAAGGGGGCATGGGAGAAGATAGGGGAGAGAGCAGATTGGAGGAAGCGATATCTTGTGGGACTGCTATTCTGGGAGGCTGGGTAGGGAAAAAACAGGGGGGAAAATAATTGCAACTCAAAATCTGGTGGAAATGGATGATGTAAAACAGAAGTTAATAAAGCATTTCTTTAAAAAAAAGAAGTTAGAAAATTAAAATGTTCTACCCAAGTTCACAGACACCCTGAAATATGTTCACAAAGCCACGTAGTGTGAAAAGAATGCTATATTTTGAGTCAGATAACCAGGGTTGGAATCTTTGTTTTGTTAATTACCACCTATGTAATCTTGGGAAAGTCCATTGCCCTTTCTTAGGCACAATTTCCTTGTCTGTAAAATGAGATGGTTGGGTGATTTCTATGGTTCTTCCCACCTCAATGTACTAGGAACATAAGTTATATGTAGAAACAAAAAAAAAGTCTTAGGAGAGAAGGGACACAGTTGAGGTAGCATTAGCTAAGAATTCAAGAGCTATTGTTGAAACCTTTTGATTGCTAACATTCCTTACCTCAAATAGCTAACATTCCTCAACTCCAGTCAATTTACTCATCAGGTGGAGGATAAGCTGTATTAGAAGACTTAATATATGTATTGTAGATTTGAATTAAATGTACAAAGCCAGACCTTTCCCTCCCTCAATGGCATATCCTTCCAAACATCTGGTCTTGCTTTTATATTCCATCTCTTCTCCACAACTTTCCCTTTCAATGAACTAAAACATGTCGCCAGGAAAATACTTGAAACTCATTTACACCGAAGTAGTATAACAGTTTTAGCCCTTGCCAGGGATAAATGTATCTTAAATAGTATTAGAATTTCATTAATTTAAGAAATTTCAACACAAGAAAGCAAGCCTTTCTAAAAACAACATCAGTAAAAACAGTAAAAACAAGTCTTTCTAAGAAAACAATAATAACCTAAAATAAAGTCAAGAGAAATAAATGCAGAGTTAGGATGAGGCTGGTGAACTTTGAGTTGTTTTTCTTTTGTAGTAACTTATTTTCATCTACATTCCCAACCCTTTGTCTAAAACCATATGTATGTATGTATGTATATATATTTATACACATATAGTGATGTATGGTTTATAATGTGACATATGTGTAAATACACACACACATGCGGACACACACACAGAGGCAGCTACGTAGCTCAGTGAATAGAGCAGTGGGCCTAGAAGCAGGAAGACCTGAATTCAAATCTGACCTTAGACTCTCACTAGCTGTGTGACCCTGGGTAAGTCACTTAGCCTCTGTTTGCTTTAATCTCCTAGAGAAGGAAATGGCAAACCAGTCCAGTATCTTTGTCAAGAAAATTCCATGGACAATAGGGCCCACCAGATCATAAAGAGTTAGACATGACTAAACAGCAATAACATACACACATATATGTAAGCATTTAATATGTATAATAACTATGAAATGTAGGGGCTATTTTATCCCCACTTTACAGATAAGAAAATTGAGGCTCAGAAAGCTTACATGACCTATCTAAAGCCAAACAGTTTGTAAACATGTGGAGCAGAATTCAAACACAGGTCCTCCTAGCTCCAGGTTTAGTACTCTGGACACGATGTATACTACTCAGCGTGCCTTCCCAACCTATCTTTCTGGAATGATTTCACATTACTCTCTTTGTGTGATAGGACTAATATCTACCAAGTTTTTCCTCCTTTCTCTCCCAACAGTAATTAATTTTTCCTAAAAGATGACTGAGTTGCCCTTAGGATCTGATGGATTCCTGCTTCTGATGAAACAGGTTCTTAGTTACTGTAGGGTATAAAAAGTCCTATCCATGTGGAACCTAGGCCTCTCAGACTTGAGGATACCAGGAAACCAAGTAAGTCATCATACCCCGTCTGCCTGACCAGTCATGTTTCCATAGAGTGGTGATGGATGCTCAGTCTGCACACTTTATGTTCTAGTCAAACTGACCAACTTTTTCTTCTTGGTACACAATAGTTCCTTTTCCCACCATTATGCTTTTGCCTCACTTGTCTTTCATGTTTAGAACTTTCTCCCTTCTGTCTTCCACCTTTTATTTTATTTATTTTTTTAAGCAATTGGGGTTAAGTAACTTGCTCAAGGTTACACAGCTAGTTATTTATGTGTGGGTGCTAATTTTCTGAGGCCTGAACCAATCTCGGGTCCTCCCGACTCTGGGGCCAGTGCTCTTACTCGCTGCGCCACCTAGCCGCCCCTGTTTTCTACCTTTTAGAAAACCCTTAGATCCATTCAAAGCTCACTTTAAATGCCATCTTCTCCATACGGTCTTTTCTGATGGCCCAACTTCCCTTCCTACTTACTTGAAATTATTTTATATTGAATTTATAGCATTTATTCGACTATTTGTTATATTTATCTTTTTATTTACTTTGTATCTTGTATCTGTCCACATGCTATTTCTTTGCAGCGCAATATAAACTCCTTGAGAGCCTAGACTAACCCTGTTTCCCCAGAAAACAGCAGAGTGCCTGTTGTATAATAAATCTTTATTAAATTATATTGAGTAACTTTGTGAGATAATGGAGAAGTTAAGGATGCCACAGGAAGACGTGAAATATAAAAAATTTAGCTGAAAAAATATGGAGATTGAAAAAAATATATACAACTATAGAACAGTCAGCATTCTGTACACACTCTGGTACATTTTCACCTAAATTATTCATTAAATAGGCTTTTGTGCCCTGGCCTGGGTATACAAATTACATTTTATATCATGGTTTCTTTGGGTAAATATGTTGTTAGTTTCAAGAAGTTGACTAACGAAACAATCTTTCCTTTGATCACTACCTTAATGGGCATTAAAATTATGGAATCAAAGAAGCTAATTAATAGGGATCACAGATTATGAGGTGGAAGGGATTTTAGAGGCCCCTCAATCCAAGCCTTTCATTTTACAGATGAGGAAACTGAGACCCAAAGTGGTTATGTGATTGAAAGAAGGATAGACAAGTAGTAATTAGAAAAGTTGGAATTGGAACCCAGATTCTCTGACTTCAAATCTACCATTCTTTCAGTTGTGATTTTCTGTAAATGTCTTAATTTGGATAACAGAAGATAATATTTATAAAGCATTTAACCTAGTGACTAGTACTTAGTAGGTGCTTAATAAATGCCTATACCCCCCATTTGACCCAGATTGAGCTATTTTTTACTTGCTTTTTTGCATAAATATAAAGCTAATCTAGAAAAGAAAGAATAGGGGCGGCTAAGTGGCTCAGTGAGTAGAGCGCCGGCCCTGGAGTCAGAAGGACCTGAGTTCGGAGCTGGCCTCAGACACTTAACCCACACAAAACAAAAACCTAGCCGTGTGACCTTGGGCAAGTTACTTAACCCCAATTGCCCTAAAAGGGGCAGCTAGGCGGCGCAGTGTGTAAGAGCGCCGGCCTCGGAGTTGGGATGACCCGAGATCAAATCCGGCCTCAGAAAATGAGCACTCACACATAAATAATGACTAGCCGTGTAACCTTGAGCAAGTTACTTAACCCCAATTGCTTAAAAAAAAAAAAAGAAAAGAAAGAATATTGGAAAAAAGTTAAGCTTTCTACATAATAAACAATTTAATTCTTAAATAAATGGAGAATAAATGCTAATATATCTTCTCAGAAAAAAGTAACTGTAAAGACTAAGCTGTACCATTTACAACAGCATTTTGACAGGGGCTATAATACTTTTTATTGTCTGTAAAGATGATTAAATAATAATCAGGACAAGAAAGGTTATAAACTTAAGGGTTTTTTTTATTATTGCCAAACTTTTAAATAAGGAAGGACTATTTGGACTGAAAATTAGGGTGAGAAGAAATTGGTACAGATTGTATTAACTCTTATTTGTATTGATTACTGGTAACCAAAACAGATGAAATTAAGTTTATTATCTGACTGTTGCTGCCTTCAAGGCATTAGAAACAATATGATACTGGGGGAAAAAATAAAACAAAAACAAAAACCAAACTTGTGCTTACTAAGAAAGTTGATTGCGGGGTGTTATTTTTTTCTGTTAACCATCCCCCCCACTTAATATTATTTTATTTTTTCCAATTATATATAAGGATAGTTTTCCATATTCACTTTTACAAGATTTTGAATTCTAAAATTTTTTTCTCCATCTTTTTCATTCTCTCTCCCCAAGATGGCATGCAATCTGATATAGGCTATACATGTATAATCCTATTAGACAATTTTCCACATTAGTCAGGTTGTGAAGGAAGAATCAGAACAAAAGAGAAAAGCAAGAAGGGAAAGAAAAAGACAAAACAGTATGATTTGATATGCATTCAGACTCCATAGTTCTTTCTCTGGATATGGATAGTATTTCCCATCATGAGTCTTTTGGAGTTATCTTAGTTCATTACATTTCTGAGAAGAGCTAAATCTATCAAAGTCAGTCATAGTACAATGTTGCTATTACTGTGTATGGTGTTCTGGTTCTACTCACTTTGCTCAGCATCAATTCATGTAAACCTTGCCAAATTTTCTGAAATCTACCTGCTCATTATTTCTTATAGAACAATAGTATTCCATTACATTTATATCCCACAACTTGTTCAGCTGTTCCCCAAGTGATGGGCATCACTTCAATGTCCAATTCTTTGCCACCATAAAAAGAGCTACTATAAATATTTCTTGTACATGTGGGTTCTTTTCCCTTTTTATGATCTTTTTGGGATAATAGACCTAGTGCTTTTATTGCTGGATCAAAGCATATGCACAGTTTGGGCATAGTTCCAACTTGCTCTCCAGAATGGTTGGATCAGTTCAAAACTCCAACAACAATGCATTAGTGTTTCAATTTTCCCACATCTTCTCCAACAATTATCATTTTCCTTTTTTGTCATATTAGCCAATTTGATAGATGTGAGGTGGTACCTAAGAGTTGTTTATATTTGCATTTCTCTAATCAATAGAGATTTAAAGCATTTTTATATGACCATAGATAGCTTTAATTTCTTCATCTGAAAACTCCTTGTTCATATCCTTTGACCATTTATCAATTGGGGAATTGCATTCTTATAAATTTGACTCAGTTTTCTCTATATTTGAGAAATGAGACCTTTATCAGAGACACCGGCTATAAAACTTGTTTCCCAGCTTTCTGCTTCCCTTCTAATCTTGGTCACACTGGCTTTGTGCAAAAACTTTTAAAAATTTAATGCAAATCAAAATTATTCAATTTGCATTTTGTAACGTTGCCTATCTTTTGTTTGTTTGCAAGTTCTTCTCTTTTCCATAGATCTGACAGGTAAACTATTCCTTGCTCTCCTAATTTGCTTATGATATCATTTTTTATGTCAAAATCATGTCCCCATTTTATCCTTATCTTGTTATATGGTATAAGGTGCTGGTCTGTGCCTAGTTTCTGCCATACTATTTTCCAATTTTTGTTTTTTGTCAAGCAATGAGTTCTTATCACAGAAGTCAAAATCTTTAGGTTTATCAAACAGTAGATTACTATAGTCATTTACTGCTATGTCTTGTGTATTTAACCTATCCCACTGATCTATCACTCTGTTTCTTCTCTCTTTTTTCTTTTCCTTTCTTTTCTTTTCTTTTCTTTTCTTTTCTTTTCTTTTCTTTTCTTTTCTTTTCTTTTCTTTTCTTTTCCTCTTCTCTTCTCTTTTTTTCTTTTCTTTTCTACGTTTTGGATGGGGGGAAGGCAGGGCAGTTGGGGTTAAGTGACTTGCCCAAGGTCACATGGCTAGTAAGTGTTAAGTGTCTGAGGCCAGATTTGAACTCAGGGCCTTCTGATTCCAGGCCCAGTGCTCTGTTCACTGCTCCACATAGCTGCTCCTACCATTCTATTTTTTAGCCAGTACCAAAGAGTTTTGATGGTTTCCTGCAACCATTTTAAAATTGTCTTTTAAATGGAAGCACATCCCCTTCACTATGATTAAAGAAGTATCAGTACTAGCATATTAGAAAATATTTAATTGATATTGAATATCATAGGTTTCTTTTTTACAAAATGGCTTTTGTTCTTTTCCAGTTATAGCTGCATATATTCAAAATTAGCTAAAAACAGTAATGTTCACCTGACTGAAATACCTCTAGGTTTTAATACAATCTTGGCTTTGCAATTGAATGCCCTTCACAATTACAATAGATGTAAGCAACTTCTTTTCATATACTATATGATACAGTCAAACTAGCCTTCTTTTTGTTTCTCGCATCTGACATTCCATTTGTTGTATCTTGCCTATGGTCATATATGCTTGAAATAACCTCTTTCCTTACCTCTCACATTATAAAGCCTTATTTTCCTTCAAATCTCAGCTCAAGTGCCCCAAATGAAGCCTCTTCTGATCCCCCTATCTGCTAGTACCTTAACTTACAAAAATCACATTATATTTTATTTTTCTATATTTTGTTTCTACTTATGATTTTACATATTGGTTCCCTGATAGAATTTAAACTCCTTGAGGGAAGACACTCTTTTTATATTTTTCTTGTTATCCCTAGAACTCAGCATAGTACTTAGCACATAGTAAGTGCTTAATAAGTGCTCACTGGCTGATTGATTCAAGATTATGAATGGAAGAAGGTAGGATTATATAACTATGGAGATCTTCTAACTACAGGGTTTAAAGAGTAAGGTAACTTGTATCTATAAACAGTAGTACTATCTATTGTATTTTTCCTTGTTATACTTCTCTTAATATTAATAATAGCATATAGTAAGACTCTCTCCAAATTGCATTTGAAATTGCATTTTGTATTAATTTTAATTTGTATGGGGTATGTGGTAACTAACCAAGAAAGCTTATTGTTGATCCATTTTGTTAGTGCAGAGATAATCTAAGATGCTGATACCTACACTAAAGTTTTACTGTAAATTTATTTTCTAGAAATAGAATCAGAAGTTCATAGGTATTTTTGAAACACATGTGTATGACTACATATGTATGCATGTATATGTGTATACTTACATGTATACACACATATGTGTGTGTATCCATAAACATACATATACCTAAATCAGGGCATCTTAATATGGGGTCTGTGAATTTAAAAAAAGGTTGTTGTGAAATAAATTTCTTTTGAAATTCTATGTATTTTATTTTATGAATTTAATAACTTTGTTTTCTGAGAGGGCATCTATGGCTTCACTAGACTGGTCAGATCCTCTAAATGAATCAATGACACACAATAAAGCTTAAGAACACCTGACCTACAGGAAGGCCTCTAACACACAGGGCAAACAACCCATAGTTTGCTAAAGGATTTACACAAGATTTGCACAGGATGAGAAGTCATTTCACCAATAGAAGGAGTACTACATTGATGAAATCTCAAAAGTGCTGAAGTAGATAGAACAACAGGTAAATAGGGAGACACCAACACATAGTCTAATATCTATGTTTTGCAGTTTTGTTTTTTTTTTAAAGCAATTGGGGTTAAGTAACTTTCTCAAGGTTACATGGCTAGTCATTATTTATGCGTGGGTGCTCATTTTCTGAGGCCGGATTTGATCTTGGGTCATCCCAACTCTGAGGCCGGCGCTCTTACTCACTGCGCCACCTAGCCGCCCCTTTAGGGCAATTGGGGTTAAGTAACTTGCCCAAGGTTACATGGCTAGGTTTTTGTTTGTATGGATTAAGTGTCTGAGGCCGGATCCGAACTCAAGTCCTTCTGATTCCAGGGCCAGCGCTCTATTCACTGCAACTTCCATTTCTGGCAAGCTGTAAACCCACCCATGACTTCCACCCTAGATCACAATCCAGATCCAGGGAGGTTAAAGCAAGAGTGATCACCCCCCAAGACTGATTGCTGGGTCTCCCTACGGTTCCTCAGGCCAGGAGCTGGAGCTGCCTCTGAAAACTACAAAATGGCATGTCTCCTCAGTGGCTTCTAGCCCCCAGGGGAGGGAGCTGACGCATTCCCCAAATGCTGGTCCCAAAGTCCATAGGGCACTAACCTCTCACTTTGCCCTAGGCATGTCTATGTTGATAATTCTGGAGTCGCCACAGCTGCTGTTGTTCTGGGGTCTCTCCAGCTGCCTGCTGGCCCTGCTGCCCTGGGGCTAAAACCTTGCCTCATGTGGACCTGAGCTCTGCTTGGCTCAGCTCCTGCGCTCTGCGAGCTGCGTGCTGCTGGCTCCCAGAGCACTGCACTGGTCCTTCCTGCAGGGCTGCTGGGCTGTCCTCAGCGGGAGGTTAGCTTCTCTGTGTCGTTCTGTGCGTGCTGGGGCTCCAGAATTTGTTCGGAGTCCCCTTTTACATAGTTTGTGGGGAATCTGGGGGCAGAGTGGCTTGGATGAGCTGTTTCTACTCTGCCATCTTGGCTCCACTCCAAGAAATTAATTCTTAAAATGTCTAGAAGAAGGCAAAATACTGATTAATAGGGAAGGAATCACGCATAGTATTGCTACTGAAAAGGCATTTGAGGAGATTTAAACCACCACAAATCAATAAACACACATTTAAAGCCTATTTTCTAATGGGTTAATATATGTAAAGCACTTTGCAAAAATTAAAGTTCTATATAAATGCTAGTTATTATTAGTATTGTTTCTGTTGCATAAAAACAATATGAGAATGATCTATAAATGTATATTGAACATATATCCTTTATGAAACTATTAGAAGTGAACAGATAGGATATGGCCAAAAATATCTTATGGCAGATATTATCTTGACTTAAAAGTGTAGAGAATGTGATCCCACTAGTTTTCTTATTTGTTGATTATGGAAAAAAATAATTCCATAGAAAAATATGTAAAGTCTCTTCTCCAACAGTGTCTTGCAGTTATATGTTAAGATCATATAAGTTTCTGTTAAAGATACAGCAGTAGAGATTTCTTTCATGGATAATCCTCTGCTTATCAGTTTAAAATGAGGCATATTATAGGAAAATGGATGCTTTTCAAAGGCATTCCTTATGATCAAGGAGGAAGTTATTCATAAAGTTCAAATGGAAGAGAAATTCTTTATAGGCAACAAGGCACTCCAGTTATATCCTTTTGTATATAATGTTAAACTGATCTCATTAAGTCCCAGAATACCACAAAGGAAAAAAGACACATGGGATGGTGATATGTGATGAGTAAAAATCTGCACCAAAGAGGAAGCATGGGATTATTAGCCACAGTTTTGTAATTTTATAATCAATATTTCCAAAGTATGAAAAATCACTTTCATGACAGTATTTCTTTCTAATGTCAGCTAAAGACTGATTTACTCATCCCTTTTCTCTATACTCAACAAAGAGAAGAGCACACTTGAGATCCTATGAAGCTTTTTCTTTCAATTATTTTCATAACTTCATTGTTTCATAGCTTTTAAACTTCTTTAATTGAAATAAATATTTTGTTTTTATATCATCTACATTTTCACCATATACCTTAGTGACTTTTTGTCAGTTCATTTAAAATGTATGTAATGGAAAATAGCTTCTGATCTTACATATTTCTTTTACTTTTATCAATAACTTAGATATCAAACCCTTATCAAAGTCACTTCATACAAATAAGTTTTACCTAGTGTAGCACCAGTACAATCTTCATAGTTCCAACAGCAACCATGAACATGCTGGCCTAGTATGCAATGGTAAAATATAACAGACTCTATATAGAAGACAGAAGCAAAACATTTATTCAGACACCAGAAAACCAAATCCCCAAACCAGAAGGTCAAATCCATCTTAGTAATAAAGAAGTCAGTATACCATAGCACAACATGAAGTCACACCATCCTTTAGCCTTCCCACAAACAAACATTTGCTCACAAGCCTGTCTCCCTGGGTGCATCCTCTCCTCCCTCCATGTCTAACTGCTCTGACTCCCAGCTTGCTGTGGGCTCTGTTTCACCCTTCAGAAAACCCCTCCCACCACAGGCTCCATGTGATTACATTTAGCCTATTAGGGGGCAGGGGAGATCTTCAAATCAAGGAAGATCTTCAAATTCCCATTACCATTACACCTAGCTGAATCCTTCTCTTATTATTTTATTTGCATCAAATTTGTTCATGCAAAAAGCTTTTCAGTTTCATGTAATCAAAATGATTAACTTTTTGTTTTGCAATTGCCTCAATTCTTTTTGTGTTTAAGGATTTGTACCCTAGTTTTATCTGAGAAAGAAACTATCTGCTCTTAATTTTAAAAAAATATGTCAGGATGTTTAATATTCAGGTCACATTCTCCTTAGATTTATTGCTGTATATGATGTAAGATACTAGTCTAAACATTATTTCTGACTATCAGTTTTCCCAATAAACTCTTTCAGTTATGCAGTTCTTTCCTAGCTCATTCATGGTTTGATATTTATTTAATATTAAATTTAAGGCTTCATGTCTGGATATTTGGGATCTGATAGGTAACTTTCCACCTTATCTTGCCTACAATCAGGCCACCATAGCACTTTCCTGCAATTTTCCTGACTCTGCTGCCATATGTTCATACCCTTGCCTAGCCCTATCCAACTCTGGCTGCCCTTAATGTGCTTTCTTTCCTACTAGAATTTAAACCTTTTGAGGGCAGACACTGTGTTGATTGTTTTTGTATCTCCAGCACAATTTTGGACACATAGCAAGAACTAAATAAATTCTTTTCCATTCGTTCAGAGAGTATTGTTGCCTTCAACAGAAGAAGAAAAGTTGGGAGAAGAATGAGGTTTTGTAGAGGAGATTAAAAGTTCAATTATTGTTTTATTTTTGAAATGCTACTAAGGCATGTAGGTGAAGATATTCAGTGAATAGCTGGAAATTTACGGCTCAAGTTTTGGTTTGGGAATTTTTGCAGTGAAGTGACAACTAATGCTTTGATATTAAATAAATATCAAAGTCACAATAGGAAAAAAAATTGGGAGATAGAAGAATAGTGGGCAGAGAATAAAGCCATAGGAGATTTTTTCAGATTCGAAGTGGGATAAAACAGAGGAGCTATATATATATATATCACCAGATATTGAAATTGGCATTAAGGTCATTGTTAAATATACATAATTTAAATTATATTGTGTTCTTTAGAATAATATTGTATTCCTGGTTTCAGGATGTTATCAAGATTAACTGCATTTGTTTATATTTGTCTGTAGGTGGATTAGACTATCATCACTGACTTCAAGTTCAAATAATCAGCCAAATATGGCATTTTTTTTTTAAAGCAATTGGGGTTAAGTAACTTGCTCAAGGTTACACGGCTAGTCATTATTTATGCGTGGGTGCTCATTTTCTGAGGCCGGATCTGATCTCAGGTCATCCCAACTCCGAGGCCGGCACTCTTACTCACTGCGCCACCTAGCCGCCCCAAAATATGGCATTTTTAATTGAAATAAAAATTGTGGTCTCATACTTGAGTGATCCTAAATAATATCCTAATGTCTATGAATAAATAACCTTCATATACAAGATCAAGAAAAATATTGAAGAGTTCCTGTAATAACTTCAAACTTTAATAATAATTGGAGCAGGTTTCATAACTAGTTTCTACCCTTCCCTTCCACTTACCTCTGGTCATTGCACCATATGCTGCATAAAAAGGTTGGAAAAACACAGTGTAATCCATCAATACAGGAGAAAATTTCAAAGCACATGTACCATTGATTGTAGGTCACTAGCAACCCCTTTTAAAATGCTTTATTAAAAACTTAAAATTGAACATCACACTATTTGCATTTAGATTAATTTCAGGGCACAAAGTAACATAGTACTATTTTGGTCCTTCATTTTAAGGACAAATTAGAATTATCTGAGCATTAATTTTCATTTGCTTTTTTCCTCATCAGTTAGATTGCAGTCCTCCTCATTTTCCTCCTCCTTTTCCTCCTCCTCTTCCTTTTTTTCTTCTTTCTCCTTCTCCCCTCCTCCTCTTCCTTCTTCTTCTTTTGATTTTGCATTATTTCATAAAAGGCTTTCCAGATTTCTTTATAGTACTCATACTTGTCAAGCACTTGTTAAAGGTTTGTTGATTGATCAGTTACTTGCACTATAGTATTCCATTAGATTAAGGTACCATGATTTTTGTAATTGCATCTAATGCTGATATGAGAGCAGCATTGTGAAAACAAGCACATTTAATGCATTCTAAAATAATTGCCAGAGATCTTTTCTGCCGATATTCCTTTTTTTAAACTAAATACATGATCTCTAACATAGAGTGTATTTTACTAAAATTCCATATTACATATTATTATCCATTACATAATGTTTTATAACACTGTGACATTCTGAAAATTTAGATTCCTAATTTATAAGACAATAATGCCATTAAACTTTAGCTATCATTGATAAAGTTTTCCAGTTCAAAACAATTGTTTTTCATCCTAATTCAAATGTATTTGAACACTTTGCCAGACCCTTGAGAGAGTTCATGAGGTTGGGATGTTTCAGCTTGGAGTGAGAAGGGAGTAAAATGAGACTGGCAGCTCCCTAGTAAACAGAAACAACAGAATCATTTTAGACACTGGTTATGTAATTTCTTAAGTAGAAGGTGGGGGTAGGAAAGAAGATTCTACTTTGAACTGACAGAAGCCCTGGAAGCCTCATTTCTGAAAATGGAAATAACTTGTCAGTTGTTTTTTTTTTTCCTTTCCCCTTCTCTTTTTGTTCCAAATACATTTTTAGTAACAGAGAGAGTGTCTGGAAAGGAAATAAGATACTCAGAGAAAATTAAAAGAAAATGAATGACAGAAGTGAAGAGCAGACAAGGAACTCAGCTTAGAGTGCTAAATGGAAATCCTATCTTGTGGGTAATATGTCTAAACACTAATTCCAACTCTTAATTCTCAGCCTTTAAATTCTTGATTCAAATTACACATGTCTATTTGGATACAGTTTCCAGACCTCAGTTTCTGGAGCTACCCATTGATATTAAAATAACTCTCTCTCATAGTGTTGGTGGTTTCATTTCCAATAATCCTCATTATTTGTGTTCCTCCCTCTTTGAGATACTAATTCTTTTTGGGCCTAATTGCTATTACCTTTAATTTAACATGTTGAACTTTTCTCTCCTACATTCTGAGGAGTTTTAAAGTAAATGCACATTGAGTAATTTGGAGCAAAGATATTGCTGTTAAGTGGAATATAAGAATGGCTTGAGAACTGAATCAAAAAGCGTATCAGTGTTAGGGATAGTGTGGCTATGGTCATCTCTAAGACTGTAGAAACAGTCCCCTGAGTCATTTTTTTGCCTATTATGTCTCCAGAAATTGGGAGAAGGCATACTTTTGTAAAAGTATTTTTATATAAAGTTTTGAGTTCCAAATTCTATCCCCCCCTGCCCTTATAAGATATACATGTACAATTATGTAAAATTTCCATTTTAGTCATTTTGTACAAGAAGACTAGAATAAAAGAAAAATGAAGGAAATTAAAAAATAGTATGGTTCACTCTGTATCCAATAAATATCAGTTTTTTCTCTGAAGGTGGACAATATGGTTCATCATTGGTTTTTGGTATTTTCTTGGATCCTTACATTACTGAGAATAGTTAAGTCATCTAGAATATTGCTGTTACTGTGCACAACATTTTCTTGGTTCTGTTCACTTCACTATGCAGTTCATATAAGTCTTCCCAGGTTTTTCTGAAATTATCCTGCTTGTCATTTTTTATTGCATAATAATATTCCATTATTTATGGAATATTTAGTCATTCCCCAATTGATGTGAATCTCTTTGATTTCCAATTCTTAGCCACCGCAAAAGAGTTGATATAAATATTTTGTACAAATAGGTCCTTTTCCCTTTATTTCAGATGTCTTTGGGATATAGATTGAGCTGGATTGCTGGATCAAAGGGTATTCACAATTTTATAGCCCTTTGGGCATAGTTCCAAATTGCCCCCCAGAATGGTTGGATCAGTTCACAATACCAACAATGCATTACTGTCTCAGTTTTCCTACATGCCCTCCAACACCCAACATTTTCTTTTTATTTTTATCATATTATCCAATCTGATAAGTGTGAGGTAGTACCTCAGAGTTGTTTTAATTTGCATTTCTATAATCAATGGGGATTTTGAGCATTTTTTTCATATGACTATGGATAGCGTTGATTTCTTTGTCTGAAAACTGCCTGTAGAAGATATCCTTCTAAGTATTGCTTGTCTGTGTTCCTTAGCAAGACTTTGACCCACAGATTTTAACTCTCATCAAACAACATTTTTAATGGTCTCCACAAAGTTATCTTTTGGATATCTCCACAAAGATATTTTTTGGATGCCAGCCCAAAGTAGCCTTCATTTCCAAGTTTGTTGGTTTCAGTGTCATACAGGAAGAAATGAAAAGCCTTACAGAGAAGAAAAGAGGTCATTTTAGAGACCACCTAGTTCAATTCTCTCTTCCAAAAAGGGAGAATATATCCCTTGTTTGCTTATAATAGTAATTCATAAATATATGGTGCTTTAAGGTTTGAAAAAATACTTTGCATGTTTTAACTATATGATCTTCTGAACAAGCACATGTGGTCAGAATATAGATTTCATTATCTCTATATATTCAACTATAAAATAGTTGAGGAAAGAGAGAGAGAGAGACAGAGAGAGAGAGAGAGAGAGAGAGAGAGAGAGAGAGAGAGAGAGAGACAGAGACAGAGACAGAGAGACAGAGACAGAGAGACAGAGACAGACTGTCAGAGGATCACACAACTAGTAAAATGCCTGATACAGGACTGAAACCCATGTCTTCCTGATTCCAAGTCCACTACTCTAAGAACTGATGTTCTGTAACACTTTGGGAATGGAGAAATCATAAGGTGCTGGACTTGTTCATAGTTACTTTCTAAATTTTCTAAGTGTTGAGATTCTTATAATCTCTTGGGATTTCTTTAATATCTCTTGCATAAACTCACCATCAATGATCTATCAATAAGTACTGATGAAGTTTCTATGATATGCCAGGTACTATGTTAAGTCTTGGCCATACAAATTATATGATAAAATTATATGATAAAACCTGTTCTTTTTTTCTTTGTAATACACTCTGTTATGTGCCAGGCATGGTACTAGGTATTGGGGACACAAAACCAGAAATTATATAAGAACAAAAAAAGAGCATTATAATAGTGCTTTAAAGGGTCTTCTAACTTATCATTGCTTATTCTGGGAGCACCAAACTCAAACTATGTTTGTGCTTTCCTCTAAGCTATTAAAAAATCCCCCTACTTTTCATAGTACTATGGCTCATTATATCATAAATTCTATTGTTCCTAATGTCTTACATTAATCTTTACTCTTGTAGTTGGTTCTATTCCATCATGTCCCAATGTTTACAGAAACATGAGGATTATAGTTTGTCAATGATTCAATATCCCATCATAAGCCTAACATTTAATATGCCCCTCTTTAGCCTTCTCACCTTTTGGTTAAAGATAACTGCTACCTCCATGCAGCTGATTTCTCCAAATGTTTGTTAGTATACTCTAGAAGACGTCACAATATATTTAATCAGAGAAGCTCCAATGTTAAAATAGTACTCTCCTAAAATAAACAAAATACCTGAAGAATATTTAGTCTAGAAGACATTTTAATTTTTAATTCTAGAGCAATTCATGGTATTGTCCATATAAATATCCCCTCCACTAACAAGGTTTACAATCCTTCTCTTCACTTGATCATTTGAGATGCTCTGACTGACATATATGGACCATTCTGTGGCTAATTTTCTGGAGATGAGCCTCTCTAAACTTAGTGAGGTAGGTCCTTTTAAAATAACATACATCAAACAATTCATTGCTCATGTACTAGTGTCTTTCTGGATAGATAGGGCCTGACAGTGCTTAGATTATACTGATATAGCTTTTTCAACTAAAACCCAGGGTCAAGGAAATTGTACAATGAAACATCAAATAAGATATGTTTAAGTAATTATTAACTCTTAAAAATAGCTATCTCAACTAATCAATCAATAAATATTTATTAGGCACCAACCATGTCCCAGGCTCTGTGTTAAATTCTGGAGACACAAAAAAGGCAAAAGATGGTCCCTGCCTTCAAAGAGCTTGTGATATGATTGGGGAGAAAGCATTCAAACAAATATATACAAAGCAAGCTACATACAAGATAAATAGGAAATAATTAATAGATTAATAGAGGGAAGGTGCTGGAATTAAGAGACACAAGGGAAGACTTCCTGTAGAAGGTGGGATTTTCGTTGGGATGTAAAGGAAGCCAAGAAAGTCAAATAGACAGAGTTAAGAAGGGAGAACATGCTAGGCATGGAGAATAGCCAGAGAAAATGCTCAGAGTTGAGAGGAGTGTCTGGTTTGTGGGACAGCCATGAGTCCAGTGTCACAAGATCAAAGAGTATGTGGTGGGGAGTAAGGTGTAAGAAGACCAGAAAGGTAGGAGGAGGCCAGGTTACGAAGAGCTTTGAATGCCAAACAGAGCATTCTGTATTTGCTCCTGGAGGCAATAGGAAGCCACTGGAGTTTAATGAGTGGGAGGATGGGTGTGTGACATGATCAGACCTACACTTTAGGAAAATCACTTTATTGACTGAGTGGAGGATAGAATGGAATGGGGAGAGACTTAGGGCAGGCAAATTCACCAGTGGGCTATTGTAATACTTAAGGCATGAGGTGATGAAGGTCTGTAGTTGAATGGTGGCAATGTCAGAGGACAGAAGGGGGTATAATAAAGAGATATTGCAAATTTGAAATCTGTGGGAAACACCTTGAATATGGGTGGTGACAGATAGTGAGGAATACAGGACAACTCCTAGATTGTGAGTCTGAAGGATTGGGAGGATGGTGTTATTCACTAGAGTACTAGGGAAGGTGGAAGGGGGAAAAAGTTAAGGGGGAAAGATATTAAGTTCCATTTTGTACATATTGACCTTAAAATCTCTACTGGATATATAATTTGAGATATTTATTCAGTTGGAGATGTGAGGTTGGTAGTCAGCAGAGAGTTTGGAAGAGGAAGCATAAATTTGAGAATCATCATCTTAGAGTTGCTGGTCCTGGCCACTAGCAGCCTTTCCTCAGTGATCATGCTACCCCTAGGAGCACTGGCACACTCATGTTCTGAAGTCTTCTCATCTGAGAGCAATGAGCCAGCAGCAAGAAGTAGTAGACTCCATGCTTAGATAGAAGACAACTAGTCTGGGCCTTACATGTTTGGCACATGATAGTAATATATATATATATATGTATGAAGAAATTCTGCATTTCACTTTTTCAATAGATTGGGGCAATCCTGAATCATTTTCTAGAGTTGATCAACTTTTTTCATAGGATATGTCATTCAATATATATCTTATCAGGTTCATGCTAGTTGTGGGAGCTCATTTACTAGATCTTGGCCTAGTTTAGAAACAACTATGACTATTTTGACTTTGCACAATCTCAGATTTCTTGGAAAATTATACTATAGACTAGGGGCAGCTATATTCCAAAGAGTAATAGAAAGTTGGCTATCCAAAGTACTTCAAGCTTCTAGGCAGAAGAACTCAGATAGTTTTTCCTTCTAATATAGAAATCTTTTGACACAACAGTGTGTTTTTCCTGTGACAATCTCATTAATGTCATAATTACAGCTGTCACTTATAAATAAATGATTCCCAAACTAGCCCTGCCTTCTCTCCAGAGTTCTCTACTGAAATCTCTTGCTACCTCTATGACATCTACATCTGGATATCTCAACATAACTTCACAGTGTCCAAAACTAAGTTTATCATTATTCTTAAACCTTCTCCTCCTACTGGCTGTACTATTTCTGTATGTGGTACTCTCATCCACCCAAATCTCCCATTTCTTCACCTTAGTATTATCTTTGACTCCTCCCTTTCCCTTTTATTTTATATGTAATTTTAGAAAGATGTTATTTCTCATAGTAATCTTCCAGCACTTACACAGGGAGCAGCCCTCACTCAGTCTTACTCTTTTGGGGATTCCATTGGTGTTAGTGGCAACTAATGTGTGTAGCACATGTTCTAGAGTTACTCTCTCCACTTTCATTTGCAATGGCAGTTCAGATGCTCAAAGCACGTTCTTTCTGGAATCTAGAGATCTAAAGGGTTAGGTATGTATTTTCTAATTCTATAGCTCATGAATCCCCCACAAGTAAATTTCTCACCCTGGTTATCAATCGTATTACATACTCATTCAGACATAATTAGTTTTTGTAAGTGTATTTACTAGGTTGTACAGTGAAAATAGTTACTATAAAATATTCCCCTACAAATATGTAACACACTCTTCATTTAGAGTGAAGAGTGAAGAGAAAATGGACCCAAGGATAAAGACCACATGTAGTGAAGGGGGATAACCGCATTTCTTGGAAATCTTTTTTCTGAAGTCCTAAATATATATCCCATATGTATGCTGTAGATTTTCCACTGGACTGTTTGTAGAACTTTGAATATGTTTTCCTCATCAAGTCCAATCTACACTTGGCTCTTGATGTAGACATGGTCATTAGCTGGTCTGGAGATATTGCTAGGACATGGAGGAAAATCTTCAAATCTGTTGGCCTGTTCAAAATTCTGGGGTCTCCTCTGGCTATAGGGAGGGCACTGAGACCAAAGCTAAGAACTGGTGATCTGCTTTTCCCATCCAACTTAATCTTTCAGAGTTTTAGCTGAAATACTCTCTCCTCAGTACTTCCAGGTGCTAAAATCTTCAATTCCAACTGGCTCAATATTTTTGTGTTGTTTTTAACAGCTCTTAGAAAGTGTGGCCAAATCCATTATTGTTATTGTTTTTGTTGCATTATTTCAGTCATATTTGACTCTCTGTAACCTCTTTTGTGGTTTTGTTGGCAAAGATATTTGAGTGGTTTGCCACTTCATTCTCCTGTTCATTTTACAATTGAGGAACTGAGGCAAACAGGAGTAATTGACTTGTCCAAGGTCACACAGCTAGTAAGTGTCAGAGGCTGGATTTGAACTCAGGTCTGCCTGAATCCAAATTCCTTAGCCAATTTCAACATAAATTCTTTCACATCTTTGAAAGGTGCAAAGGCCTTGTTTATAGTGAATAATTGAGATGTGCTGTCACTTGATAAGGGTATCAAAATAAATGGGGAAGCATGATTTGCATGACCCAATGACTCTGGAGAAAAAGAAAATAAAAAGGTAAGAATAGAAAGAAAGCAGAAAAGTATCCTGAATTTAAGATTTTGTGGGAGAATATGAAGAAGGAGAAGAAACTTTGCTTAGAATTTGATATAAAGAGAAGAAAATTGGAAAAATAAATGGTATTAATTGAGAAATAGAAAATAGAGACTCCTTACAGCCTAGTAAATAGAGGTACTTCCTTCATAGCACTTTAAGAGGTGATTTTTATGTAGGGCAGTGCTTTGGAACTCAGCGTTTGAGAAAGATTACATAGCTCCAGGTCACTTTAGATCTGGAAAAGAAGAGTTGTAACAGTATTAGTCTTTTCTCTTAGTTTCTAGAGAGCTAGGACCAGCTCCTGAGAGAAAAATCAATTACATTCATAGAAAGAGAATGAAAGACAGGAAGATAAAGCTAGCATAGTAATGGATGGGAGGTAGGAATGGTGAAGCCAATGTGATGAATCCCTGATTTTGATCATCCTTCCTTAAAGACTAGGATTTCGACAAGGATAAGTATTGTAACTCTGAAAAACTATATAGGACCCTAAGTTCTTTGTATGTCATACAGAAATTTATTTGAATAAAATTTCCAGATGGACATCAATGTCTTAAGACATTAATTGATATTAAAACAATTCTCTTAAATAGTGTTGATGGTTTCCTTCCCAATAATCTTTATTTTCACCTGCCATAATGTCCCATCCAAGATAATACTTTAAGTCTAGAGAATTCTATATTTTCCTGTTGGAAGGCATGATTATTTGGTCTTGAGCAAAAGTTTCTTTAGTTATGTCTTTATTGATGTCTGTTGCTATTATATCTTCATAATCTCCCCCCATATCCTTCTTTCCCTTCCTCCTTTCAGAGAGCCATCTCATATAATAAATAGTATTTTTGTGGGAGCAAATCTAACACAAAGATTACTTTTTTTGTGGTATGGGGCTCATTTAGTATCATATTTATTTTTTAACCTGCAATTTTTTTGCATCATCAGTGACCAAGAGATATAATTTCATGAATCAAAATACTATATTAAGTGATTAACTTTTTTTAGCTTTCCATTTATTAGAGAAATAGCATGCAGGGATGGGTCAAATGAACAAAAGTTTAGGGAGCCTCTTCTGTATGCTAGGTATGGTTGCTAAGTGCTGTGGATTCAAAGAAAGGTAAAAATAAGTCCTTCCTCATAAAGACTTCATAGTCTAATAGATGGGCTTTTTCAAAAAACAAAAGAAAACAAACAAAAAACCTATTGACTTGGGGATGACCTGTGGCCTGTTGCAATGGCTTTCCCACAGATCTTCACAATTCCACACCCATTCCCAAACTGCTCATCAAATCATTGTCAGGATAAGATTTTTTATACATGTATCTGATCATGCTATGTTCTGATTTAAAACTTCAATATCTTCCTATTGTTTCTTGTATTAAGTTCAAATACCTTTCCCTAATATTTGTGGTCTTCTACAATCTCATTCCAATTTAAATTTCCAGCATTATTTCTATATTTCCCTCATACCCTCTATGATTCAATCACACTGGTCTATTTACTATTCTCCAGATGTTCTACACAGGCCTCCATATCATTAATTAAGCCATTCTCTAATACTAGAATAGCCTATCTTTTCCATCAGATTCCTCATTAAATGAAGTTACTTGCCTCAAAAAGTCTTTCCCAACTGTCCCCAATTAGTGATGATTTTCCTCCTGAAAGCTCACATAGAGCTTTTTCTTTTCTTTTCTCAAGACATTTTGCATGCAATGTTGTGTAATGTGTGTGTATACACACATGTATATATGTGTATGGATAGTACAAACAAATGTTTATATATGAATATACAAATACACATATGTGCTTATATATATGTAAATATCCTGTGATGTATGTTTGTATGCCTTGTAAACACCCCACCTCAATCCCCTCCCCCTTAGTTTAAATTTCATAGGGGCTGTAGCTTCATCTTGCTTGACCTTTGTATGTCCATCCCAAGTCTAGCTAGCATAGTACTTTTTCACAAAGTAGGTGATTAATAAAATGTTTTGCTGAATGAATATTTCATAATCCTAAATAATGAGTCCAGATTTGACTATTTATATGACATTACTTTCTTTTTATCAATCCCATTTATAGATCTTTGTTGAGTATGGTTATTGAATAACTATATTAACAGTAAGAAAATCTGGGTTTTATTATCCACTAATTCATCTTCTTGAAATCACTTTAGCTCTCTGGCCCTTTGCTGCCTCATCTGTAAAAAAAAGGGACTTGGAATAGATAATCCCACATATCTCTTTTGGCCTAGAAATTCTGTGAGTCTAGATTATGATTCCATATTCCCTACAAATTAGCTTCCAACTCCTGAGTGGGTTGAACTTTGAGCCTCTTAGAGCTAAATTAACTTTCCCTGGGTAAATGGAAGCCTCCCCCCTTTTTAAAGCATTCTTCTTTGACATATGGAACATTTGGGAAAATCAGTACATTTCAGCTGCTCACACAGGAAGCCTTTGCCTTGTTTTTTGGCAGGTACCACTATGAGATCTGCCAGTAGTGGTTTCATTAAAGGGTATGGCAGCAATTGTTGCTCAGGCTGTTTCAACATGAAATACAGTGACTAAACCTATCAAGAGCTAACAGAGAAAAATAAGAAAGCTACTAAAACATTTATCAGCACTTTAATACTTTGACAATATCATGAGATAGTAGATTTAAACTGTATTGTTTATGCTGGTCATCAATATCAATATCAAGCTTGTGTAAGCTAGTAATTCCACAGGATTTGAAATTATGCTCAGAGAAATGTGGAAGACCAGCATGAAAGTGGGATGAAAATAGATGACAAAAACATACATAACAATGTCACTATTTCATACCTCAAAAGTGATTCATCACTGTGGAAGTGACCCAAAGCACTGTTTTATGATGCACTTAAGCATATTCTTAAAAACATCTTCTTTTTAAACATTTTTGATATTCCTTTTTTACATGAACTTAATTTTTCATTATCTCCCTTTCTCAGCCTCTTTTGGAACATTGAAAAACCCCACAGTTTAGTAAAATAGTCAATACATTACATAGCCTGACATGATATGCATCATTTACGACAGTGCTTGATATCTAGTAGACAATTAATAAACGTTTATTGACTGGCTATTTTACATACATAGTTCTTACCCATAAAAAGAAGGAAAAGTAGTGCATTGTTACATTTTTCTTTGGTGTCAAGTCAATAATTTATTTTAAAATAAGTTCATAGAATTGTAGATCTTGAGCAGAAGGTACCTTAGAGACCATCTAGTCCAAAACCCTTATTACAAATGAAGAAGCTGAGATCCAGGGGGGTTAATTCACTTGCCCAGGATTTATGTCTTTTGGTGTTTTTTTAATATGTACATCTCTAGATATTGTTTGTACCCCCCCCCCCCAGATAAGAAGCTATCCCTATAACAAGAGAAAACAACCAAATACACAATTTCAGTCATCATACCTTACAATGTTTACAACTATATTCTCCCACTTCTCCATTGAGAAGATAAATGTATGTTTTTAAAACTTTTATTCTCTAGGACTAAAAATGACTTATTATAATTAATCAGCATTACGCTTCCTTTCAGTATTCTTGTAATTTAAGCTCTTGAAGTTATTGCCTATTCTGTTCTTCCAGTTTTGCTTATTTCAGTTTGTTTTCTTTGGCTTTTTAGGTCCTTCAGAACAGGAACTTTTGTTTAGATAGTACCATGTCATTTATCTAATATCATTTTTGCATGGGATGTTCCACATAAATATAATGGCAGGTAAGCAAAACCTTATGAGGATATAGTATTGTTAACAAATTTGGTGAAAATCTATAAAGTTTATTATTCTTTAGATTTATGTTGAACATATTTAGGATCTTGATGGACACCAAATCAATGCTTCCACCTCATTACCTCTCCACTATTTTTTTTTTTTTTTTTTTTTTTTTTTTAAGCAATTGGGGTTAAGTAACTTGCTCAAGGTTACACGGCTAGTCATTTGATTTATGCGTGGGTGCTCATTTTCTGAGGCCGGATCTGATCTCGGGTCATCCAAACTCCGAGGCCGGCACTCTTACTCACTGCGCCACCTAGCCGCCCCTTTAGGGCAATTGGGGTTAAGTAACTTGCCCAAGGTTACACGGCTAGGTTTTTGTTTGTGCGGATTAAGTGTCGGAGGCCGGCTCCGAACTCAGGTCCTTCTGATTCCAGGGCCGGCGCTCTATTCACTGCGCCACCTAGCCGCCCCTCCACTATTTTTAATAAAGGACAATTATGTTGAGTTTAGTGCCTGACTCATATCTTTCTCTCTTCTCCACCTCCTGCCCTCATACTAGGGAACTTCAACATACATCTATAAAACATCCTATCCTACCAGTTCCTCAGATTATTTGTTTCCCATGACTTACTCCTCTATACCACATCAACCACAAAGATTCTCATATCTTTAACCTTGACATCACCCAGAAAAGCACCACTTCCATAACATGAATACTGAAGTTGCCTTATCTGACCATAATCTATTGACATTCCATCTATTCCTCTGCCTTTGAATACCAAACCCTGTTCTTTCCTTGTACTGTGAGCTCCAATCTGTCCACTTCTCAGTTCTCTTTCAGACCATTACTGCAGCACTAGCTACACTCACCTCCTTTCTCTATCTTTTTGCCTTGGTGAACCACTTGAACTCTACATATTTCTCTTCTCTTGAGTTCCATGTCCTTTTATTCATGTTCTCCCTCACACCTGTCTCACATCACGAGGTGTTCTCCCGCCCAGACCAATCCCTTTACTTGTGCAAGTGACACCATGCCATTCCATCTCCTCCAGCAGATTGGTCTCTTAATCAACCACAATCTCTCACTTATATTCAATGTCCCTCTGTCCACTGACTACTTTCCAAATGGCCTTCAAAATTTTTATGTCTCCATCTTTAAAACTACCCATAAAACCCTCATGTTATTTTCTATCCCTACTATCATCTCATACCTGTCTTTCCTTTTGTGGCTAAATTCCTTGAGAAGATCTACCTGCCTTCAATAGGTGCTTCCATTTCCTTTTATTTTTGCCTCTTATTAGCTGTTTACAATCTTACTTCTGACCTCACCATTCAACTGAAACTGTTCTCTCCAAAGTTACCAATGTCCTTTTAGGGGCCAAATACAATGGTCTTTTCTCATGCCTCATCTTTCTTGACTCCTCTGCAGCCGTTGCCACTGTCAGCCTTTCCTCACTGATACCTTCTTCTTTCTAAGTTTTCAGGAGGCTATACTTTCCTGCTTCTCCTCCTATATATCTAACCACTCCTTTTCAGTCTCCTTTGCTGTATTTTCATTCAAGTTATGCCCACTAACTGTGGCTTTGTCCTGAGCCCTCTTCTCTTCTTTTTCTATACTATTTCACTTAGCCTTCTTGTGAGCCCCCATGGATTCAATTATCATCTCTAGGCTGATGATTCTCAAATCTGTAACCTTCTGCTGATATCCAGTCTTGCTTTTCCAAGTCCTATTAGATGTCTCAAATTGGATGTCCTGTAGACATCTTGGACTCAATATTTACAAAAATGAACTCATTATCTTTTCTCTAAAACCTTTCCCCTTCCAGATTTCCCTATTATAAGGACACCACCATCCTCCAGGTCACTGAAGCTCACAGCCTAGGTGTCATTCTTTATTCTTTCACATCTCTAACCACCCATATCAAATCTGTTGCCATGATCTGTCAATTTCATCTTAGCAACATTTGTCTCCCCTGATACAGCCACAACATTGGTACTTCATTACTTCATACCTGGACTGTTGCAATTGCCTCCTGGTTGATCTGGCTGCCACAAGTCTTTCCTCATTCTGGTACATTATCCACTCAGATGTCAAATTGATTTTTCAGAACTGCAAGTCTAACCATGTCATACCCTTCTCCTCCCACCTCAGCAAACTCCAATGGCTCCTGAGCACTTCTAGGATCAAATTAAAATCCTCTAGTTTTCACTCAGAACCCTTTATAACTTATTCCTTAACTCTTTTTAGTCTTCTTATATCTTCTCTGCTCTTTCTTTCTCTCACCACACAGACATTCTTTGATCCAGTGATATTAACCTTCTTAGTATTCCTAAAACAAGATACTCTATCTCTAGATTACAAGGATTTTCACTTTGGCTCCCCTGCAGGAAATCTCCTTTCTTATTTCTACCTCCTGACTTCCCTGGCTTCTTTCAAATCCCAGAAAAAATGCCATCTTCTTCAGGAAATCTTTCCCATCCCCTTTTAATTCTAGTAACTTCCTGCTGTTGATGGTTTCTAATTTATTTTGTATATATCTTATTTGTAGATAGTTGCTTGTTGTCTCTTCCATTAGAATGTGATCTCCTTGAGAGAGGGGACTTTTGCCTCTCTTTGCATTTCTAGCACTTAGCACAGTGCCTGGAATCTAGTAGATGCTTACTATTCATTGACTAAATGACTGACAGATGCCATCATACTCGCTAAGATAGACTGTTCTTGTCAGTGTCATTCTCTGAAAATAGGGGAAATTTTATATTAAGGTACCTCTCCAGAGGGTTTTCTTCTTATTAAATTGTAAAACTCATTTTCCCATTTTAATTTTTTTGCTTTCTATTGTTTCATCACCTAAGACTTTCTGGTTTCTCAAATTAGTTTCAACTATTTCAGGGATACCCCTTGCCCTTCTTTCCTAAATTTCTCTTGGGTACAGACTCCTATTTTTCATGAGTGCCTTTAAAATGTCTTCACTCTTTTAAGTGAAACTACAGTAACTCCACTGTGACTATTGAGCTTTATCTTCTACCTTTTCTACCTCTGCTCTGAAGGGAGGAGAAGAAAGATAGATTCCCCACCCTCAGCCTTATTGTGTATCTGGGACAAAGATGGTGCTGACTCAGGTCACCTGGGATTGGGATAAGACTTTTGCCCTTCGATGAGCTAACCCTACTCCAGAGACAAGTAGATACCACTGTCCTTTTCTGGTGTGTGGCAGGTCAACTAGTGAAGAACCCAGTGGGACTCTAGTTTTGACGTGCTTTTGTTAATATTGGTTTCACTTTCTCCAAGGATGGCCCCTTATTGCCACAATGTTCATTTACTTTACTAAAAAAAGTTTTTTTCAATGAGTCAAGGAAGCTAACCTTCTGCTGAGGACAGTCCTGCAGCCCAGCAGGGAACAGCCAGTACAGAACTCTAGGAGCAGAGCCCAGGCCCATGTGAGTCTCGGTTTTAGCCCGAGGGTGGCCAGACCAGCAGCTGGCTGGAGGGACCCCAGAATACCAGCAGCTGTGGAGATTCCAGAATTATCAACACATAGATGCCTAGGACAAAGTAAGAGGTCAGTGCCCTATGGACTTTGGGACTGGTTAGGAGAATGTGTCAGCTTCTTCCCCTGGGTGCAAGAAGCTGCTGAGGAGCTGGCACAACTTGTGCCAGGTTGCCAAATTGCAGCTTTAGCTCTTGGCCTGCAAACTGTAGGGAATCCAGGGATCAGTCTGGGGGGTAAGCGCTCTTGCTTTACCCTTCCTGGATCTACATTGTGGTCTGGAGTGGAGGTGTTAGGGCATGTGACCAGCTTGCCAGAGTGTGTGGAGGCTTCAGAGAGGCCACCCAACTAATACCTCCAGAAGTTGAGAAAACCCCAATGTTTGGGACAGAAGTTCCCCTGGCTGGTGGCAAAGTCCTACTGTGGCAACAAGCCCAAAAGTCAAGTAACTGATTGGCAACATGCCTAAGCAAAAGAAACAAAATAAACAGAAAAATGCAACATTAGACTCCTATTTTGGGGGCAAAGAGGATCAAAGCATGGAACAGGAGGAGAAATGTGAGGTCAGGACTCCTGCACCAAAAGCCCCAAATGAAAATATGAGTGGATTACAGGCCATAGAGGACCTTAATAAGCAGATAAGAGAAGTGGGGGGAAATTGGGAAGAGAAATGAGAAATATGCAAGAAAAGTATGAAACGAGAGTCAACAGCCTGCCTGAGGAAAATAACACCTTAAAAAATAGACTAACTGAAATGGTAAAAGAGGCTCAAAAAAGCAATGAGGAGAAGAGCCTTAAAAAACCGAATTTGCCAGGTGGAAAAAGAATCTCAAAAGTTCACTGAGGAGATTCATTCCTTCAGAATTAGACTGGAGCAAATGGAAGCTAGTGACTTTATGAGAAATCAAGATGCTATTAAGCAGATCCAAACACATGAAAGAATAGAAGACAATATGAAATATCTCATGGGAAAAACCACTGACCTGGAAAATAGATCCAGGAGAGACAATCTAAAAATTCTTGGACTACCTGAAAACCATGATCAAAGAAAGAACCTAGAAACCATCCTTCAAGAAATTCTCAAGGAAAATTGCCCTGATGTTTTAGAACCAGAGGGCAAAATAGGGGTTGAAAGAATCCATAGATCACCTCCTGAAAAAGATCCCAAAAAGAAAACTCTTAGGAATATTGTAGCCAGGTTCCAGAATCCCCAGATCAAGGAGAGAATATTACAAGCAGCCAGGAAGAAACAATTTCAATATTGTGGAAACACAATCAGGATAACACAGGATCTGGCAGCTTCTACACTGAGGGATTGAAGGGCATGGAATATGATATTCTGCAGGTCAAAGGACCTGGGATTAAAACCAAGAATCACCTACCCAGCAAAATTGAGTATCATGTTTCAAGGGAAAATTTGGTCATTAAGTGGATTAGAGGACTTTCAAGTATTCTTGAGGGAAAAAACCAGAGTTGAATAGAAAATTTGACATTCAGATACAAGAATCAAGGGATGCTTGAGAAGTAAACAGGGAAAAGAAATCACGATGAACTTATCAAAGTTGAACTATTTACATTCCTACAGGGAAAAACAATAACTGATGAAACTTTTCTCAGTATGAAAATAGTTGAAGAAGGGCATATGGGCATATGAATACATATGTGAATATGTGTATATATGTTTTCAAGTATACATAGATAGAGGGCACAGGTCAAATTTAATAGGAAGGGATGATACTTAAAAGGTGAGTTTAAGAGGTGAGAGAGTAATGTGGTGAGGGGGAATGGGGAGAGACAATGGGGTGAACTGTCTCGTGTACAGGAGGCAGGGGAAGGTGGTTGCAGGAGAGGGGAGGAACAGAAAGGCAAAAAGGCAAAACCTTATTCTCATTGAATTTGGACCAGGGAGAGAATGACATGCATACTAAATAGGGTGTCCCACCCTACAGGAGCATGGGGGGGAGTGAAATGAGGGTAAGTGGTGGAGGGGAGGGTGGGCTGGGGGGGAGGGAAGTTGGAAGCACCCACTTTTGAAAAGGGACAGGATCAAGGTGGGGAGTGGACCAGGTGGAAAGTGGGATGGGAGGGAGGGAAATATAGTCAGTCTTTTACAATATATCTACTATGGTAATGTTTTGCATAGGTACACATGTACAGCATATACTGAGTTGCTTATCTTCTTTTAAAATTAAAAATTAAAAAAATACATAAATACTATGATTAATACTATTTTGTATAAATTGGGAGACAAGATGTGTAGGCAATGGGGCTTGGGGATTCACCTCGCCCTACTGGAAAAGTTGAAAGGCGCATGGCAGAAGAGATGGGAGAGAGCAGATTGGTTGAGGGGATATCCTGTATGACTGTTATTCTGGGGTTGTGGGTAGGGGAAAAATGGGGAAAAATTGTAACTCAAAATCTGGAGGAAATGAATGATGTAAACCAGAAGTTAATAAAGCATTTGGGAAAAATTTAAACAAATGTATTAATTTGTAACTTAAACCTGGCCAGACTGTTTTGGATTTACCCAACAGATGAAAAACCTGGATATTAAAATAAGTTTTAAGAAATGAAAAAAAAAATAAAATGTCTTCACATAGAAATTTACATTGTTGTCCGTTTTTTTTTTTCTTTATGTAGACCATGGGGTTTATCCTGTAGATTCTAACACCTTTCTCCTCAGTGTACTCTATAAAGAAAGAAGAATGGCATGAATGCACAAGAAGAGAAACTCCAAAACATTAGCTAGCCCTGAAGAAAGACACACAGCAGAAAGCTGTTCTGGACACAAAACAATTTTAAAATCACACAGGGGTCAATTTTCAGGATATCTTAAAGAGGAGAAGATTTCAAAGGAATGGAAAATTTTATAGATCTTATTTTAAAAAAAAAGAAGAAAGGAAGGTTACCAAGAAGATATCAGTATCTACCAATATGTATAATGACTTTTTATCTCTATGAAATCTTTAGGAAAATGCTGTTTCATACATTGAGGGTTTCTTTGATGACAATATGAAAAGGTAACAGGCATAGACAATTTTGTGCGTGTATCAGAACATGTCTTTACTTCCACACCACTGATCAAAAGGTACAGAGTGCACAAAATCCTGCTCTTTATTATTTGTGACTACAAAAACCTTTGACTTGGTAGAACAAAATGCAGCAAGAAAGGCTTTTCTTCAGTAAAGTATTTCTCCTTGCTTGTGTTAGAGTCATGTAAGATTCTTTGATAGATTTGAGCACAGACATTTATTTAATGATCTCTCTGATTAGCAGTATTGAGTAAGAAGAAAACAGGAAAACACCTGCTTGCTAAAGGTGTTTGCCACTGTCATGCAGGATGAAGGGCTATTCCTATGTGTTGTACTGATTACAAAAAATCCCCAAATAATGCAGGACCCTCTACATGAGATTCCTAGCTCTTCAAAAGAGCTTAAGCTAGCTATCCAAACAGGAAAAACTAAATTAATAATGTAGCCTGGTTCTTCCTCCAATGTAGAATGAAAGCAAACTGCCCCAAATTAATGGCCTGCTTTGAGTGAGCTTTTAAAACCCTCACCGGCAGACCAAACAAGGTTTCTTTTTAGCAGCTAATGAATCTATGGATACCATTTTTCAAAGCAACCAACACATACCTGATGTAAAAGACAAGGTAAGCAACGAAGGGCTAATAAGTAAGACATTCCAAATACCATTACCCAAAGAGCCCCCTCTTCTCTACACATCTCTCAGGAAAGAGCACTGTTGTCTTTTGTGGCCTCCATACCACATTAGGAAGAACCACATACAATCCTGCAGCACAATAATAGACTATTGCCCATAACTATAGGATTGGTAACACTGAACCTACAGTTTAACCATTAAATGTATTGTCAAACAATTGCACATAATGTCTCAAATATTTGTCAGCATCACAGAATTTGAGAATTTGAAGGGATCTCAAGGGACATCTAACTTAAGCTATACACAAAAGGGATATTTACCATTATATGTCATATAAGTGGTCATTCACTAGTTAACTGATTTACACACACACACACACACACAAAGTTTGGCTGATCAGGTGCAATGCCTCACCCATTTGTTGTAGCTGCATGGGAAATGCATATTCAAGCAAGGGTAGAGGTTCTTATGCTGACACTACTTCAGGTAATTGCTGCCTTTAGCGTTCTATAAATATTAAAACATCATCATCATCATCATCGTTTCTGTCTGTCTCTCCCTCCCTTCCTCCCCTACCCCTCAAATAACCCTCATTTCCGGGAATATTAATTCATGAAAGAGTCATTGTGGTGCAGTGAAAAGAATGTTCCAACCCAAGTCAGGAAGATCTAGGCCTGTCCCTTGCATTTTCCTCATTACATATCCATCTTGACTTCATAACATTCTATGCACTCACCCTGAAACCTGGTTTCCCATTTTGTCTCCCTTTGAGCTTTTCATGGCCCGAGTTCCAATAATTTCTTTCATAGTAGGAAGGGATCCTAAGGAATATGACCCCAACTTCAAGAAGCTGTTACCCCAAAGTGGTTCAACTCTCTCCAGCTAAGGAGTGGGTTACTAGGCTACTAGGGTATCTTCCCTCCTCTCTTCCCTAGTAGTAGTGTTACCCCTTTCACTGTGTCACTGGCTGAAATTATTCTGGACTCCTCCCACTATGACCTGCTCCAAAGTGCTTTCTTCAATGGCCCCTCAAAACAGAGGAAGAGATTGAAAACCTTCCATCCATACAGGGATAAATAAAGCTTTGGAATTTATCTTTGACTCTCGTCCCCTCTCCTCTTCTAAGTTTTCCTCTGTACTCTCACCATGTGCCATCTTTTCTGGGTATGTATTCATAATTTATACTCCTTTCAGGGTTCTGCTTCCTGTGGGTCTCATGAAGTCCCCAGTCAAT
Organism: Gymnobelideus leadbeateri; assembly: GCA_011680675.1. Classification (NCBI taxonomy): domain Eukaryota; kingdom Metazoa; phylum Chordata; class Mammalia; order Diprotodontia; family Petauridae; genus Gymnobelideus; species Gymnobelideus leadbeateri. Next base: position 67,062 of record WOXC01010709.1, read on the forward strand.
GTAGCCATATCAATCCTGTGTTTTGTGCCAGATCCTGTTAGGCTTGTATGCTTCTTTCAGCCTCTGGCTTAGCCAGAGCACTCAAGAGGTGCTACCTCTTCACTATAGCATGAGAAATAGATTGCCATAGCTGTTTTAGCTTAATGAACAGAGATTTTTTGTTGTAGCATTTGTTTTTTAAAGAAAGACAGAGATCCCTCACACATTTATGGATGCAACTGTTGTCTCTATTCAGGGGGCTCCCACATCTAGTATATAACTAGCCATTATCTCTCTCTTGGGCTTAATTGCCTCTCTCAACTGCCTACTTGACATCTCCACCTAGGGGCTACATAAGTATCTCATACTCAACAAGTATAAAACAGAACTCATCTTTTACCCTAAACCCATCTATCCTCCTAAATTCTCTACTTTTGACAAGGAAACTAGCATTCTCCTAGTTACCAAGGCTTTCAACCAAGGCATCTTCCTAAACTCTTCAGTTCAGTGCATCCCATAGCTAAATTAGTTGCCAAATCAAATTGATTCTCCCCCCTTAACATAGGGAGGGAATTCTCTATGAGAAAACTGCTTTCATTCATGCAAATCTCAATCAATAAACATTTATTAAGTATCTACTATATGCCAAACACTGTTCTAAGTTCTGGAGATACAAAAAGAGGCAAAAGATAATCCCTGCTCTCAGGGGGCTAGCAATCTAATAGAGAAGACAACATGCATATATATATATGTATAAAATATATATGTGTGTATATACACACATATACATACATATATACATATATATTATATATATACGTATATAATATATACATATATATGTATAAAATACATGTATATGTATAAAATTGCTTCATATATATATATATATATATATATATACACGAAGCAATTTTTATACAGGAAAATAGAAAATAGTTATCAGAGGGAAGTTGCTGGAATTAAGAAGGGTTGGGGAAGGCTTCCTGTAGAAAGTGGGATTTTATTTGGAACTTAAAGGAAACCAAGGAAGTCAATAGTTGGAGTAGGGGGAGGGATATCATTCCAGGGATGGGGAATAGTCAGAGAAAATGATTATAGCTGAGAACTGAGAGAAAGATGAGTCTTTTTCATGGAACAGCTGCAGTGGTTCTGCTATATAATTTTGGCACATTTTTCCTTGAGGTATGTGGTGATGGTAAGGGAACAAACATTTATTAAGTGACTATCAGGTGCTTAGCATTTGTACATAAGTGATTTGCAAGGATTTATAGATAGTTTGTATCTGGAGAGACTGGATTTGAATGTAATGCTGACTCTGAGATCCGTCTTTTCACTCTTCTTCTCATTGTATTGATATCCCCTGAATATTAATAGACTGAAAGGAAGTCATCTAGCATGTTTGGTAAGGAGATCATATATGAAGAATTTATGGAAAGATGTGTATAAGAATCCCATAGAAGAAAAAGAAATTAATGGGTTGTAATTTGCATGGATCTAAAAAAAACCCCACCACATTGAAAAGATAATGGATTCATTGAATTTTTGAACTTGTTTTAGATCAAGTGAAAACATTTTGGAACTATTAAGTTGATTTTTTCTTCAATTTTATTTATTTGGTATGTGAATTAATAATAGCAAAACATGGCAGCTAAAGATTTTTTAAAGGCATCATATAGCACAATTCTCCATGAATTATTTATGTGCTTACATCCAAGTGTAAAATTGAGAAAATCTTGTCCTGACATTTGAAAATAGCAACTTTCAAAAATCCACACTTCTCATGATCGAGATTTTGGAATAATTTACATTTTCTAAAATTATCAATGAAATAGAATTAAACTTCAATGGCATTTGTCAGAAAGCTATATTATTAAGAGCTATTATACTGAAGAAAATCATAAAATGTATTTATTTTGAATGAGAGAATAAAAATATTTTTCAGTTTCTATAATAGATGTGTTCCTAAAAATTATAGGTAAATCAAATTATATTTTATGTGTATTTGGGGATTTTTTAAAAGCATAATATTGTGTGAGTCATTCTTTGGAATAAAGAACCCTATCATAAAATGAATAATCACCTGGTAATTTATCTTTCTTTGTAACTGTAACTTTCCCTAAATGTGTTAGTCTCACCTAACAAAGAGTTTGCCAGTATTTAAAGTTAAATGGCAGGGAATCAGAAGGTTGTTGGAAAATTGTTTTTAAAATAGACAAATATTTCAACAACAGTCAAACAAATTAATTTATTCTGGTAGACATTTAGTATTTTTTCTGTCAGTGTCATTATTTTATACATTATTGGCAGCTCTGATTCCTTGAGCTTTTTCTCTACTGCTGCTCTGGGTAAAGGGATACTGGGATGGGGATAGTAGTGAGGCACCAAGTGGCCATTGTCATTACAATATTCCTTGCCATCTTTTGCAGTTCTATTCTCTTTCTATTCTCATTGTGTCATTTAAACCAACACAATGAATAAATTCTAGACTAGATAATTTTAGCATGGTTTGAAATTGCCATGCTTCAGAAATGAGGTTTTCTTAGATTTAAAAAAAATCATCTCTTGAGCTGACATTACAGCTTTAAAAAAAGTTTTGTCACCCTTCATTTTCCAATGATAATCCTTTTCTTCTTAGCTTGCCTTCATCACTGAATACCTCCTTGTAACAAAATAAACCATTCAAGCAATGCCAGATAATACAGTGACCCTCATAACACAATCAATGTTATTAGTACCCACCTCTCTAAAAAGAGAAAGATGATTACTTTTACTTATCACTTTCCATGATCATGAGTATGTTAGAATTAATTAATATTTCTTTGCATTTTAGTGAGAGGTGGTATGACCTAGTGAATAGACATCATTGACCTGGTCAGAAAGAACTGGGTTTCAGAATACCTACCAGCTCTGTAAATCAGGTCAGGTCACTTAACTTCTCCCAGGCAGTTTCTTCATCTATAAAATGATGATCGATAGGTTTCCTTTTAGTATAAAATGAAACTACATATGTAAAGTGTTTTGTAAAATTTAGAATTCTATATTAGTATGAACTATTATCAGTGTTGTAGTAGCCCCTTGCAGTCACAAAGGGAAAAAAGAAGCAGAGAAGTCATTCTCCTCTCATATATTTACTCAGTTCCAGCTCAGCAGCCAATTGGGCATCTCTTCCTTGTCATACAGTGCAAGCCCCTGGAGGCCAATCCTCCCATTTTACACATTATTTAATCATACCATATCATCGTCTTGGATTAAAGAAGTCTAGATGACAGTGGTGCCAACCTGATCTTTCTCTCCACATTGTACAAGAGGACAACATGATGCAAGAAAGGCCAGTGGGGGTGGCTAGGTGGTGCAGTGAATGGAGCACCGGTCCTGGAGTCAGGAGGACCTGAGTTCAAATAAGGCCTCAGACACTTAACACAAAAACTAGCCATGTGGCCTTGGGTAAGTTGCTTAACCCCAATTTGCCCTCCAAAAAGTAAAAAAAAAGACGCGTGGAATTATAGCCAGAAGGCCAGAATTTCAATAAATGTTCTCATACTTTACCTCCCTGAGGTTCATTTATAAAACACAGAAATGACACTATTCCACTAACTACCTCACAGGGGGTGGGATAAGGAGAGTTTAGGTTAGGCTTTGTATATAAACAGTCAGTGATACTGCTGTCCTTTTCAATAAAAGATCCTTTTTGGGGGGAGGGACAGAAATGAAGGGAAATATTTAAATATGAAAAACAGTTATATGAGGGTATATGTAAATGTGTTATAAATCTATCTATATTGATCTTCCATGTCTATAGTTGTTTTGTAAGACAAGTTTTCTTTAGAAAGATATTGCTATGCTATTTTAATATTATTGGCCTTTTTTGCAGTGCATTATTCATTTTTAGACATCTAATTTAAGAAGCCATTGATGAAACCTTGCCTCATTGGTTTTTGGATGTAACTGAGCTCCAAATGGAAAATGTGCTAATAGTTTCACTGTCATCCTAATAATAACATCTCATCTGCAGTGTTATATCATAATTGAAAAGAAAGCATATGGGAATCAAGATACAGAACTGATAATAACAATGAAATATCTAAAATTATCTGTAATCTTTGCTTAACTTCATGTAAACTGTCCCGGAAGCATCTGACTGATCTTGAAATGCACCTTTAAGAAGTGTGGCTAACCTCACTAGGGGAGTAATGGAAACAATTTCCGTTCGGCAGCCATGAATCAATGAAAAAGCAGCTTGGTTCCAATTGAAAAGCTGCTACTGCCTTGTCAGATACTAGAAGTCTATTAAATAGTCTCTAGGTATAATGATAAGTTATTTCCATTGTATTTATGTCCCCTGGTGAGTAGCTAAGTGGATGGAGAAATAAGAGTTGTCCAAAGTAAACAGCACCAAGAAGATGATATATTTAGACATTTCTTCTCTGTGTTGTTACCTATTGGCAGCCTAGATCAAAATCATGATTAAACTTCCTAGCAATCTCCATTTAAACTATATAGAGTTGAGTAGCATTAATTAAGAAATCTTGGAATATTAATGTATATCATGTGTATGACCATGTTAATTTAGGCTCCTACTATGTAGGAATTTCCATCTATAACTTCCATTCAGACTGATAGCCCTAGTCTTTCTTTGTTGCTGAATGGTTGTAGTGGGGTCTTCTCCCACAATAATGTAAACACATAGAAAAAGACAGTTTTCAGATCAAAATTAGAGTTCTACAATCATACTTATCTATTGTGTTTCATTCTCAAAGTGGAATATATTATATTTTCAAAATGAAAAGAGTACTCTTTGAATATTACATATTCATATCTAGGAAATATCGATGTTATCATAAGTTAATGAGTTACAAACAAACTGCTAGTATTTTTCTGAAGGAAAATTAATGGAACTATACATACAATTAATTGAACAAATCTTTCTGAACACTGTGCCCTGTTAGTAGAATCTACTTTCATTTAGATTTTGTATTCTTAATTTATATATTTTCATTAACATGCCTTACATGTATCTTTTAGGTAAAAATCTGGCTCTGGTTAAAATGCTGCTTATAGATACATTTGCATTCTATTCTTTCCAATTTGATTTTTTTTAACTGAGAAAATGTAGACATCAGACATGACTCTCCCTCATCTTTATCATACTCTCTAAAAATCTCTGTCTCCATGATTATTTTTTAAAAAATTGTATCATATCAGAGGAAAATATAGTACTTCACTCAAAGGTAAATCATCTAGTATGCACCCTCTATTCTATTCCTTGACATATTCTCTAGAAATTTTCTCTCTGAGTTATACAAGCATCTTCATTCTGCTTCATCCTCCACACTTTAACTGGTTTCTTTTGCTCTGTATATAAGCATGACAGATCTTCTACTATTTCAACAACAACAACAAATCTTTCAATGGGGCCAGTTAGTTGGATCAGTGAATAGCACACCAGCCCTTAAGTCAGGAGGACCTGAGTTGAAATCCAGATTCAGACACATAACACTTATTAGCCATGTGTGATCTTGGGCAAGCCACTTAACTCCAATTGCCTTTCCCTCCCCCCTCCAAAAAAAAGAAAAAAAACAAAAATCTTTCAACTGACGATACTGTTCCACTTAGACACAGCCATTTCATCCTTCTCTAATTAGTATTTTACAGGTCTTGCTTAAATCTCCTCCTTATCTTCTCTTTCCTTAAATCACCACAATATGGCCGCTGACTTCCCCATTCTATGGAATTATCTCTCTCCAAGATCACCAATCAGAACCTAATCATCAGATACAAAATGTTCTTCTCAGTCCCTACCATCCATGACCTTTATAATATTTCACATTGTTGAACATTTACTTCTTGAAAACTTCTCCTCCCCTCGATTTTCATGAAATAACACTCTGGTGTTCTGTTTTATCATCTCTATAATCTTCTCTGTCCTTCATAAAATCATACTTTCCTTTCTATTCCTTAAATAATAATTTTTTAAGCCTCTGCCCATCTCACTCTCACAGCTTAAACTTTTTTGTGTATGGATGTTTTTCAATTTTGTATTTGTTAGCCTGACTTCTTTACCTACTCCAGTGATCTTTTGTCATCTGCCTGCTGAGAATTTCTACTTAGAGAATCTCAACCAGTATGGTACTGTAGGTCACCCACCCAATCCTCCAATTCACATAATCCCTTCTACAATATTTCTGATAGATGATCATTTAAATATCCCTTCAGTGACATTTCACAACACATTGCATTTTTTTCTATTTAAATTGTTAGGACACTCTTTATTTTGTGCTTCAATCTCACTTGCTATAACTTCCACACATTAATCTTAATATGCTCTATGAATATCAGCACCCTGGACAGCAGCAAAAAAAAAATCAGAACTGTTAGTTGTTTCAGAACATGTAGAGGACAGTGCTTAGACAGTTTTAGCACGTGTTCCTTACACTTCCTTTGAAATATGCTAGGCAAGATATGGCTCCCTTGTTGGAGTCTCTAAAATTTTTTTTCTGACATTGACTTGTTAGAAATAACAATACTTTGGAAGACTTTGAGTGAAAGTGTGTGTGTGTGTGTGTGTGTGTGTGTGTGTGTGCACTTTTCCTCACCATGGGACTCTTTTTGGTGTCAGACTTACAATATAAGCCAAATATAGGATAATTTGGCCTTCCTGAGACATCCAGGGGCTAATTCTCTGATATAGCTTCTGAATCTTAACCCAATAAATCTTAGGAGGGTGGTTTGAGAGCTGCAGAGACCACATTGGAGTTACCCTATGAGTATAAGTATAATTCTTTTTCTCCATTACAACCTTTCATATAGTTAAAGATGTATCCCTCTAATTTCCTGTAATGCAAAATTAAATGTGCTCAGTTCATTGAAACTGCCTGCCTAATATAAGATATTAAGTCTCCTCGTTATTCTAGTTACCCCTTTGAATGGGGATCTTACAGTGGGATGGGATCTTACCAGTGGGCTATGATTTTTTTATGTGAATACTCTGATTCTATCCTTATTCCTATCAACTCATTGACTTCTTTTAAGCAACCACATAAAAATTTTGGGTCATATTGAGCCTACCTCCTTGTAATACATTTTCCTCCCACATTAACTACTATTGTTTTCCCCAATGCTACATGCATGGCTTTGTATTTTTTAATCCAAAAGCAAAATATTTGCTTATATCCATATTAAATTCCATGTCAGATGCAGATGTTTGTTCTAGCTGACTGAAATGTTTTTGGATATTGATTCTATTTTCCATTCATTGTATTCCTCAAAGGTTTGTGTTACCTGCTAAAATGATGAACATGAAATTGATGTTTTCTCCTTAGTCATTATTTAAAATTTTGAGAAGGAGAGCTCAGGGACAGAACTGTGTGTCATGATACTAAAAAATTCTTTCCATGTTGGCCTTAATTACCATTCATTGAATACAGTCATTCTACTAGCTACATTTCTACTGTATTTGGCTGTACTATAATCCAATTCATATTTCTTCATACTCTCCAAAATATATCTAGAGACATTTTGTCAAATACCTCATTAAGGTTCAGGTCTATTATATTCAGATAATTTCCCTAAACGATTGGTCTTATTGCCACCTAGTATCACCTCAATTCCTGTTTTCCTTGTTACCTATATTTTCTTCTCATTCTTTCTTCCCCATTTATATAAATGGTGCCCTCATTCTTCAAGTTCCCCAGGTCTGAAACTTTACTCTCTCTCTCTCTCTCTCTCTCTCTCTCTCTCTCTCTCTCTCTCTCTCTCTCTCTCTCTCTCTTTCTCTCTCTCCCCGTTTCTCTCCTTCCCTTCCTCCCTCCCTACCCCCTCAATGTCCCTCACTCTCAATTTTTAACGTTGGTCCTGTTAATCCTTTATCAGTAACTTTGAATGTTTTCTTTTCCCTTCCTGCTTCTGCTATTACAGGCCCTTATTGAGTCATACCTGCACTATTAAGAGAGCCTTTTAACTGGCCTTCTCACCTTCCTTTCTATCTATCCAAATCTTACCATGCTATAAGAACTACTTAGATCCCATTTTCTTTATATAGCTTTCATCAATCTAAAGGTCTATCAAATGAACTTCTGAATCAGTTATATATGATAATTAATATATGTCACATATAAGTATGTATATGTTGGATTCATCAAGAAAATTTTCATACATTATCTTGGAATATCTCTATTGCTACCTCAAACTATTATTTATATCTCTATCTTTATATTTTAATTTTAAACATTTTATACTGATCATTGCAATTAAACTATTCTATACAATCAGGAAATTCTATTTACTTATATCTCCAACAGTGCCTTATATAGAGTAGACAAAATAATGATTTTATCTAAAGTGTTTTCAGAACAAGAGAGCATAAGAACTTTATTTAGAATGGCAATATATTGCACACATATATTTCATTTTATGAAGGGAGTTTACTCTTCCATAATCTCTTCTTTACCTCATTAAAGTCAGTAGGTAAGACTTGTTTCTCTAGACTAAGGCCAATGGTAGACAAACCCTAAAAGATCACATGGAGCAGAAAAAACTTCAAGTATGACATGACCATGGATTTTATGTGCCAAAAGACAAAATTTTCCATATTCAATGAGGCTTATATCATTGGAACATTTGACGCTAGGTGATAAGTGAGTGGTCATGGTAATACATGAAACACTAGAAAGATATAGAAGGATGGCAATTTCTGTAAGCAAAAAGAGTATCCACATGGGCAAAACCACAAATACTTCAATAAATATACTTGAAATAAGTATACAAAGACTGTACTTTATTCTAAGAAGCCATACACTATTGGAAATTAGTTGAAAATATTTTTCTTAGAAATTCCTGGTCTTTTATCACCCTGATTCATATTAAGTAGTTTCATTAGTAATGTGGAAAATAATGTAGTTATACCTTAGTTATTGAATGGGCATGAGCTTAGACAAACTGAGACCTAGGAAAGACTTTTTTTTATTAATTTTTAAAATGTATTTTATTTTTAATTTATGGAATCAGACAAGCATTTTCATAACATAGAACAATAAAAAAGATGATTGCACATATGCAAATCTATTATGTGCAACTTACTGTTCCTTTCAAATAAACAATAAAATTATTATGTAAATTTCTTTTTAAAAATGTTCCCACCCTAGAGATGGTTACCATTACACACACACACACACACACACACACACACACACGCACACACACATAAAATGTAAAATTATTGTATACATCCTTCTGTTTATCAGTTTTTTCTCTGAATGAGACAGTATCTTTCTTCATGTGTCCTTTATAGTTAATTTTGTTACTTCTAAAAGACAAAAAACTTATTTGCTCAAAATCATTCTTAAAACAATATTGTAGTTACTGTGTATATATATGTGTGTGTCTGTGTGTGTTCTCTTGGTTTCTGCTTATTTTGCTTCTTATCATTTGACTGAAAGTTGGTGGAGCCAAGATGCAGAGTAAGACATATATTGTGAATATGGCCAATGTGATTGTTTGTTTTGCTTTACTTCATCCTCCTCCTCCTTCTCTCTCTCTCTCTCTCTCTCTCTCTCTCTCTCTCTCTCTCTCTCGCTCTTTCTCTCTGTCTCTGTCTCTTTCTCTCTGTCTCTCTCATATAGATCTTCCAAAAATATATTTTTGTAGGGAGTGACTAGGTGGCACAGTGAAAAGAGCACTGGCCCTGGAATCAGAAGGACCTCAGTTCAAATCCAGCCTCAGACACTTAACAATTACTACTTGTGTGACCTTGGGAAAGTCACTTAAGCCCAACTGACCCTACAAGAAGCAAAAAAAAAAAATTTGAGCGGCTGGGTGGTTCAGTGAACAGAGCACCAGCTCTGAGTCAGGAGTTCAAATCCAGCCTCAGACACTTAACAATTATGCTCTGTGTGACCTTGGGCAAGTCACTTAAACCCAGTTGCCCTCTAAAAAGCAAAATAAATAAAAATGTATTTTTGTGTTGGAGGTCTCTATGATATGAGTAGAACTTTGTGGCTCTCCATCTGTTAACTTTTATCCTGTAGTGTGACCAGCACATCTCCTTGTATATATATATATATATATATATATACACACACACATATACACACATATACATATATGTATATACACACATATGTATATACACACATATGTATTTATATGCATGTATGTATGCGTATATACACACATACTTACATGAATGCATACACATATATATGTATATGTTTGTTATAAGGTCTTTGTTTTACTTCTTTTTTTTCCTTTTACCACTGGAGGTCATGGTAGGGAAAGAGGGAGAGGAGAGATAGGGATTAGGTACCCTCAAAAAAAATAAAAAAAGAAAAAGAAAGGGAATGAAAGAGGACACTGAATAAATATTTTTTAAAGTACAAAAGAGAACAGAAGGAAAACCAAAAATAAGGACAAGATGGCTTTGAAAGCTGTGAGTTAAATTTCTTATAAACTCAAAAAGGAAACCAAGTTGTACATAAGAACAATTTACAGTTTCATATACAATATTCTTATCTTCCATTTTACTATGTATGTGGAAATGCCTGTTTAGTTGATTTAAGTTCAGAATACTTTTTAAAAAAAATTAAATGGTTTTGCTTACCTATGCTTTCTTCTTTTCTTCTTCTGTCCATTAAAAATAAAAATTACCATGGCTTTTTTTTGATTTTCATTCTTACTAACCTCTCTTCTCTCTTTTAAATCTCAGAATTAGAAACGAAATGAAAGGGTGATAAACCTTGCATCAAATAAGCATAGTCAAAGAGAAAAATCCAAAGAGTCATTCTGTCCAAAATTATGTATTTCTTTGGGGATATTGAGTTCACCTCTCTTCCAGGAAGTGGGTAACATGATTGATCATAGTTCCTACGAAGTAATTGTTAACGATCACTATGTTCACGGTTCTTAAGTTTTTTAGAATTGTTTCATTTTACAACATTGCTGTCCTTGTATGAAACACTCTTGTGGCTCTTCTTCCTTCATACTACATCACTTCATACTATCCAAGTTATTTTGTTAATGATTTTGTGTGATACAATCATATTACATTGTAATTAATATTACACCATTTGTTAAACTTTTCTCCAACTGATAGGCACTTCTTAGATTACAGTTCTTGATTTTTCTTCTGTTTGCTTGCATTTTTTTAATCTTTTAATCCCTCTATATAAGATTCTACTTTCCTTATGATTTAATTTTATTGGAAGATAATTATAAATGTTCTTGTATAGTTGCAAAAGCCATGGGATAACATCTGCGTGTAGTAGGCCTTGAATAAATTCAGCATTTTTTTTTCACCATCCTCTTTTTGCAATGGCCACCTTGAAGGAAATTTTCAAGATGAAACTTGGCATAGGCATTATTTTTCTTATGTTAAAAAGCACAGTGTGTTAACTTTGAACTTCTTTCTGTGATTTTAGAGGAGAATTCTGGTTGAACAGTAAAAATTGAATGTAATTTTTTAGCTTCCTCATAATATTGACAATATTTTGGTGATAAAGATTTTTGACTATTTATAGGAATAATTTGAAATGTGTATGGTTGTGGTGCTAACAAAGGCATAAATTGTGGATCATATGATCTTAGTGTTGGAAGGGACCGTGTATTTCAAGTGTCATCCATATCAAGATTTCTGGTTACAACATCCTTGACTTCATGATCTCAGGCTTTGCTTTAAAGCCTCCAGTCATAGGGATCTTACTACAATGTGTTTTCATACTTCTGTGGATCAATAACATCTATGATCCCATTAATAGGAGCGTTTAATTCTTCCATGTGAATCAAAACCCACCTGACACTTTCAACCTGTGTGATTCTTGTCTGTCATATCTGATAGGTCTTCTAAATGGCTCTCTTTGTTGGAGGTCTTTGCCTATTTTGTGAGTAGTAGTGCTACTCTGTGGCTGTCCATCTGTTTTTCTCCTACAATGTGGCTAGCACATCTCCTTGACAAGTCATAGATTGCCTTGATTTTTCTATTCTACTTCTATGACTGGTCAACACTAGAACTGTTTTACAAATTACTTTTATCAACATAATTCTCCATTCACCTTTAGATCACTTTAATGAATTAGCATTTCTTTTAAAAATTATACTATTTAAAGACTTGAAACAACATGATGTTACTGGGACAACATATTAAAATGATTTAGGGAATTAAAACCACAAACTACTCCTAGGAAGTTTACCCTCTTTTTAACTGCTAGGTGTAATGTGGCATTAATGATTATTTTATGCTGAAATTTTATTTGATGAATCTTTATTTAGTGAAATTTTCTGCAGAAGTAGATTACTCTGGGGGCGGCTAGGTGGCGCAGTGAATAGAGCGCCGGCCCTGGAGTCAGAAGGACCTGAGTTCCGAGCCGGCCTCTGACACTTAATCCACACAAACAAAAAAAACCTAGCCATGTAACCTTGGGCAACTTACTTAACCCCAATTGCCCTACAGGGGCGGCTAGGTGGCACAGTGAGTAAGAGTGCCGGCCTTGGAGTTGGGATGACCCGAGATCAGATCCGGCCTCAGAAAATGAGCACCCACGCATAAATAATGACTAGCCGTGTAACCTTGAGCAAGTTACTTAACCCCAATTGCTTAAAAAAAAAAAAAGAAGTAGATTACTTTGATAGATTTACAAATGGAAGGAGGGGGAGGGGGGTGGAGCCAAGATGGCAGAAAGGAAGCAGTAATTTCTCTAAGTTCCTCTGTGAATCCTGTCACTAAACCTTAAAAAATGAATCTGAACAGATTCCGGAGTGACAGAATCCACTGGGAGATGGAGCATGGCAGAATCCAGCCCAGGAAATTGCTCACATAGGTCCAGACAAGGGGAACGTGAAGCATGTGGGGGCAGTACAGCTCAGACTAGAGAGCAGACTAGACCAGAGAGAGAAGGAGCCCCAGCCAGCCAACTCACACATCCCAAGGAAGATTTGCAGCCAACTCACACATCCCAAGGATGATTTGCAGCCATCTCACCAGCATCTCACCAGGGGATGGGAGGAGTCATTGGAGCCAGGTAAGAGAGGGCTCGGGGCCCCCAGCAGAGACAGCACTTTCTCCTGGGTCTATCAGCCCCCAGCCTCTAAATTTAGAAATCACCTGCCTGTTTTACCAGGGGCCAGAATGACAAAGTAAACTCTGGCTGTTCAGATTCCTCCTCTATGACCTAGAAAACCCAAAGATAAGTGTCCCACTCAGAGTGAAATCCTAAGATAGTAGAAATAGCCTCAGGCTTGGGAGTCATTGAGAAGGGGCGTAACTGAGGCAGCAAGGATTCTGAAGAGAAGAAGGGGAGGGGTCCCCACAAGCACCACCTCACCTGACCAGCAAAAGCCTTCCTGAGCTGTAGCCCAGGGGTATAGAGGCAGAAATCTGAAGTGGCCAGACCACCCATCCTCCACAGATTACTCTGTGTGCCTCAGCATACCTCCCTGAGACTGCTGCCTTGGCCTCAAACTAGACACCCAGAGGCTACAGCATTCAAAGTCAGGCCTTAGCTCAGAGCCTGAGAAATTAGGAAATAGGAAATTACAAGGGAAGGAAGGAAGCTGAGAAGGAGAAGGGGAAGGTAAAAAAATTGATCAGAGCTTATTATGTAGGTCAAGAACAACCAAATATGAGGACAACTTGCACTCTTTACTCATACCTGAGACCACAGAAGGAAATATGATCTGATCTGAAGTCCATAAACCATTCTTGGAGGAGGTTAAGAAAGATTTTAAAGACCAAATCAGGGAGGCAGTGATCAAATTGGAAAAAAGTTTCACTGAAGAAAACAAATCCTTAAAAAGTAAAATGAGTGAAGTAATTGGAGAAAATACCTCCCTAAAAAGGACCTTCAAAAAGTAACCAAAGATTATAATTTGCTAAAAATTAGAATCAGTCAAATTGAAAATCAGAACTCTATGACACACCAAGAGTCAAGCAAACAAAATATGAAGATTGAAAAATTGGAAGAAAGTGTAAAATATCTCACTGGAAAAGCAACTGACATAGAGAACAGATGCAGGAGAGATAACATAAGAATTATTGGTAAACCTAAAAGCCATGATGAAAAAAGCAGCCTGGACAACATTCTAGAAGAGATTGTCAAAGAAAACTGTCCTGAAGTCCTAGAATCAGAAGAAAAAATGTAATCGAAAAAATTCACCAGACTCCTCCTGAAAGAGGTCCCAAATTGAAAACTCCAAGAAATATAGTAGCCAAATTCCAGAATTACAAGATTAAGGAAAAAATACTGCAAGCAGCCAAAAAGAAACAAATCAGATATCTCAGAACTACAGTCAGGATCACACAGGACCTAGCAGCTTCTACATTAAAATATTGGAAGGATTGGAATTTGATATTTCATAGGGCAAAAGAGCTAGGACTGCAACCAAGGATGAACTACCCGGCAAATCTGAGCATAATCTTTCAGGCAAGGAGATGGTCATTTAATGTAATAAGGGACTTCCAGACTTTCCTGATGAAAAAGCCAGAGCTCAATGGAAAAGAAGGAAGTCCTAAAGAAGGAGTCCTACCAAATTCTTTCTATGATACAAATATGGTACTGATACCTAAATCAGGAAGAGATAAACAGAGAAAGAAAATTATAGACCAATTTCCCTCATGAATATAGATGCAAAATTTTTAAATAAAATATTAGCAAAAAGACTTGCTGTAGCAAGTTATCACAAGAATAATACACTTTGATCAGGGAGGATTTATTCCAGGAATGCAAGGATGGTTTAGTATTAGGAAAACCATCAGTATACTTGATCATATCAATAATAAAACTAGCAGAAACCACATGATTATCTCAATAGATGCAGAAAAGGCTTTTGACAAAATACAACATCCATTCCTATTAAAAACACTAGAAAATATAGAAATAAATGGAGCCTTCCTTAAAATAGTAGATAGCATCTACTTAAAACCATCAACAAGTATTATATGCAATGGGGATAAACTAGAAGCATTACCAATAAGATCAGGAGTGAAACAAGGGTGTCCACTATCACCCCTCTTATTCAGTCTGGTACTAGAAACACTAGCAGTAGCAATTAGAGAAGAAAAAGAAATCAAAGGAATCAAGTTAGGCAAAGAAGAGACCAAAGTATCACTCTTTGCAGATGATATGATGATATGCTTAGAGAATCCTAGAGAATCAAGTAAAAAACTACTTGAGACAATAAATAAATTTGGCAAAGTTTCAGGATATAAAATAAATCCACATAAATCCTGAACTCTGGCATATCTTATTCCAAGCCCTTTGATCCCTTAATGCTAGATGTTGTTATACTAATTGTGTTTCCACAATACTCAATTTCTTTCTTCCTGACTCCTTGTGATATTTCCTCCTTGACCTGGGAACTCTGAAATTCAGCTACAATATTCTTAGGAGTTTTGTTTTTGGGATCTTTTTCAAGAGGCAATCTGTGAATTCTTTCAATTTCTATTTTGCCCTCTGATTCTAAAATATGAGGGGAATTTTTCTTGAGAATTTTTTGAAGGAAGATTTCCAGTCTCTCTCTTACTTTTTTGATCATGGCTTTCAGGTAGTCCAATAATTTTTAAATGCTCTCTCCTGGATCTATTTTCTAGGTCAGTCATTTTTCCAGTGAGATATTTCATATTGTCTTCTATTTTATCGTTTGTTTGGATCTGTTTCATAGTATCTTGATTTCTCATAAAGTCATTAGTTGATTTGCTCCAATCTAATTTTGAAGGAATTATTCTCTTCAGTGAGTTTTTGAGATTTCTTTTCCATCTGGCCAATCAACTTTTTAAGGCATTCTCCTCATTGACTTTTTGGGCCTCTTTTGCCATTTGAGTTAGTCTGTTTTTAAGGTGTTATTTTCTTCAGTCAGGCTGTTGACTCAATTTTCATGATTTTCTTGCATTATTCTAGTTTTTCTTCCCAATTTTCCTCCACATCTCTTGCTTGATTTTTAAAATCCTTCTTGAGCTCCTTCATGGCCTGCCAGCAATTCATATCTTTCTTGGAAGCTTTTGGTGAAGGAGTTTTGACTTTGTTGTCTTCTTCTGGTTCCATGTCTTGATCCTTTTTCCCCCCAAAAAAGATTCTGTGGTCTGATTGAGCTTCCTTTGCTTGCTCATCTTGCCAGCCAATTATATGACTTTTGAGCTCTTTACCATAGCAGAACTTTGCTTCCAGAGTGAAGAGAGCTGTATCCCAAATCACTGGGGTTTTTGCAGTTGTCAGAGCTATGAGAAGGGTGCTCTCTCTACAGCCAACATAAGCTCTAGCACACTGGCATTCCTCACCCAGGACTGCGACCCAGATCCAAGCAGGTCAAAGCAAGAGTGATTACCCTCTGAATGGGTGCTTGGTCCCACTATGATCTATAGTCCAGGATTTCTGGAGGCAGCCCTGTGGCAGCAGCTGAGTCTACATGCCTCCACCACCATCTCTATCTCCCAGGACAAGGACCAGACAGTGCTCTTCTCTCACACAGTTCCAACAGAGTTTCCTGCTGACTGTTTACTTTCTCTTTGGTCTTTATGGATTGAGAAATCTGGAAACTGCCACAGGTACTGGTGATTCACTCTCCTGAAGTCTTTTCTGGCCAGTCTGGGCCACTGGTCAGGGCTGCCCTGGGTCTGGCCCTCAAGGCTCACCAGGGATTCTCAGCCTGGTGTGATAGACCCTTTTGTTGGCTTGCCAGGCCACCGTTAGTGGGAGACTTTTTCTCTCATTTTACAGGTTCTGTAGCTCTAAAATTTGTTTAGAGTCCTTTTTATAGATATTGGAGATGGTTGGAGAGGGAACTCAAGCAAGTTCCTGCTTTTACTCTTCCATCTTGGCTCTGCCCCCAAGTTATATTTTTTTCAAAAAGAGGTTGCAAACCCACCCAAATTCCCAGATCAATGTCACATGAATTGCTGTCCAGTTCCATCTTTTTCATCTTCTACTTGAACTCCAAAGCACAAATTTCAATTTATTCCTATGAAATTTCACCTTGTTATCTTTAGTCTCCTGTTCTAGTCTGTTGAGATCTTTATGGACCCTGACACTATCATCGTTTATTATTTATCTGCCCTTCTTTAGTTTGAAGATGGCAATTGAGACATCTGTATATATGGTAAATAATCTATTTCTTCCTCCAAGTAATGTAAAGTAAAAATATCAAATAGAACAAAGTCAAAGACAGAGCTCATGAGCACTACACTAGAAATCTCTCTCTGGTTGATAACAATCCCTTATTTAGTATTCTTTGAATTTTTTCAGCTAACCATATCTATGTACTGGTCCACATTCCTCTAAATTCTTTAAAAGAAAATCATGAGGCAATTCATCAGATTCATTGCTTCAGTCTGTATATGCTATGTTTGAGGAATTCTCTTGGTCTGATAATCTAGGACCTATCAGAAAAATAAGTTATGATAGACTGGCATGAATATTTATTGATCTTATTTTTCCTGTATTCAAGCATTATATCTTTAGAAATTTGTTCTAGAATTTTTTCAAGGAACCTACACTGATCTCTCCAGCCCATGGCATATAGAACCTATTATATTTTCCTTTTTAAAATCAATTTCCAGCTCTATAGAACCTTTCTTGCTACCATAAGTCTTCAGTGTGCACCAGAAGTGATTTAATAATAACATCTGTAAGTTATTTTACTATCCTATCATATAATTTATCTGGGTCAGATTGACTAACTCATTTAGGACTGTTCTTTTCATTACCATCCTTATCTTGTGTTTTCTTTCCTTTCAATCCATTTTCTTCTCTCCTTCAGGGACCATTCCCTCTAGTAAATTAAAAAGTAATATGGATTTCAACACTTCAAAAGATCCATTATTTTCTTAGTTGAGGTGTTTTCTTCACCAACACATTTCACCCCATTATAAAGACAGCCTTCACAATTACTGAGTTAAAAAATCACTAAGTGGCCTAAGTTTTGCTGACAAGCCTCTGTGAATTTAGAGAAATTGGTCCTTGAACAAAAGGCATAGTTCATTGGTGCTCTTATATAAGAACTCTTTCTAGTTTAATGGTATCTCCCAGAATATATAATTTGCTGGCATCGCATTTTGTTAGGCACCAGAATTAGAGTTAAATTGTATTTTGTAGGGGAATCCCAGGAGCCCTGAAAATAGCAGAAGAAGTTATTGGTAACGGGTCCACTTGGAGCCCTAGCCACAGTAGAGAAAAAGCCCAGTAATCACTCAAGTAATCCCAGCCCAGTTTAGCATCTAGATAGCCTTTAACAAAAATTATAGGAAGAGACAAGGCAAACAATCTCTCCTGGAGAAGGACCTAATTTTGGTCACCATTTTCAGGGCTAGACAAGGCTTGCTCAGGCCATGCAAAAATGAATAATTGAAAAGTGACCTCATTGCAAGGATCCCAACCTAAACTATGAGGCTACTGACATGAGGAAATGAAAATAGAAAAAATTATGAGTAAATATTTTATGGAAGACCTTCAGGGAGTAAAACCTAATAAAAGAGTAACTTCACAAGTCCAAGTAAAGCTTCAGAGGAAAAATTCTTCTGACCACAAGGATTATGACTAGCTAGAAGAAATGAATCAAGAAATAAGAAATATCTAGGGATAAAAGTCATAAAAAGAATTTCTACATAAGGAGAGATCATGGGAAAGTCTACACAAGACCTGAATGCACAAAAAATTAGAATAGGTCAAATACCAGACAATGATTCAATAAGACAACAAAAATTATTAAAACAAAATAAAATGATTGTTAAAAACAATATAAAATTCAAAAAGGGTGGGGTGGGGCAAAGATGGCAGAGTAGAAACAGCACTTCCACAGTACTCCAGCCCACACCACTTCAAAATCATATAAAAGGGGACTCTGAACAACCTCTGGAGCTCCAGCACCCACAGAATGGCACAGAGAAGCTAACCTCCCACTGAGGACAGCCCAGCAGCCTGGCAAAGAGTGGCCAGTGTAGCACTCTGGGAGCCGAGCCCAGGACCATGTGAGTCAGAGGTTTTAGCCCCAGGGTGGCCGGACCAGCAGCTGGCTGGAGGGACCCCAGAACACCAGCTGCTATGGCTTTTCCAGAATCACCAACACATAGATGCCTAGGACAAAGTGAGAGGTTAGTGCCCTATGGACTTTGGGACCAGTATTTAGGAACACATCAGTTTCTTCCTCTGGGGGCTAGAAGCCACTGAGGAGTGGTGGCACAGCTGCCATTTTGCAGCTTCAGTTGCAGCTTCAGCTCCTGGCCTGAAGACTGTAGGGGGATCTGGCGATCAGTCTGGGGGTAATCACTCTTTCTTTAGCCTCCTTGGATCTCGATTTCTGTCTGGGGTGGAGGTCTTGGGGTGTGTGACCAACTTGCCAGAGTGTGTGGGGCCTTCAGAGAGGGCACCCAACTAATACCTCCAGCAGTTGAGAAGACCCCAATGTTTGGGAAGGAAGCTCCCCTGGCTGGTGGCAGAGTCCTACTGTGGCAACAAGCACAAAAGTCAAGTAATTAAGTGGCAACATGCCTAGGCAAAGGAAATGAAATAAACAGAAAAATTCAACATTAGACTCCTATTTCGGGGGCAAAGGGGATCAAAGCATGGAACAGGAAGAGGACTGTGAGGTCAGAACTCCTGCACCAAAAGCCCCAAATGAAAACACGAGCTGGTTACAGGCCATAGAGGACCTTAAGAAGTATTTTAAAAACCAAATAAGGGAAGTGGGGGAGAGATTGGGAAGAGAAATGAGAGGGATGCAGGAAAAGTGTAAAATGAGAGTCAACAGCCTGACTGAGGAAAATAACACCTTAAAAAATAGACTAACTCAAGTGGCAAAAGAAGCTCAAAAAGGCAATGAGGAGAAGAATGCCTTGAAAAGCCAAATTTGCCAGGTGGAAAAAGAATCTCAAAAGCTCACTGAGGAGATTCATTCCTCCATAATTAGACTGGAGCAAATGGAAGCTAGTGACTTTATGAGAAATCAAGATGCTGTTAAACAGATTCAAGCAATTGAAAGAATAGAAGGCAATGTGAAATATCTCATGGGAAAAACCACTGACCTGGAAAATAGATCCAGGACAGATAATTTAAAAATTATTGGACTACCTGAAAGCCATGATCAAAGAAAGAACCTAGAAATCATCCTTCAAGAAATTCTCAAGGAAAATTGCCCAGATGTTTTAGAACCAGAGGGCAAAATAGGGGTTGAAAGAATCCATAGATCACCTCCTGAAAAAGATCCCAAAAAGAAACCTCCTAGGAATATTATAGCCAGGTTCCAGAATTCCCAGATCAAGGAGAAAATACTCCAAGCAGCCAGGAAGAAACAATTTCAACATTGTGGAAACACAATCAGAATAGTGCAGGATATGGCAGCTTCTACATTGAGGGATTGAAGGGCATGGAATATGATATTCTGCAGGGCAAAAGACCTGGGATTAGAACCAAGTATCACCTACCCAGCAAAACTGAGTATTTTGTTTCAGGGAAACATATGGTCATTCAGTGGAATAGAGGACTTTCAAGCATTCTTGAGGAAAAAACCAGAGTTGAATAGAAAATTTGACATTCAGACACAAGAAGCAAGAGATGCTTGAGAAGGTAAAGAGGGAAAAGAAATCAAAAGGAACTTATCAAAGTTGAACTTTTTATATTCCTACATAGAAAAACAATAAATGTAACTGATGAAACCTTTCTCAGTATGAAAATAGTTGAAGAAGGGTATATGGTCATATGAATACATATGTGAATGGGTGTATATATGTTTACAGGTATACATGGATAGAGGCCACAGGTCGAATTTGGTGGGAAGTGATGATACTTATGGGGTGAAGTTAAGAGGTTAGAGAGGAATGTACTGAGAGGAGATGGGGAGAGACAGGGTAGGGTAAAAAATCTCATGTAAAAGAGGCAAGGGGAAGTGGTTGCAGGGGAGGGGAAGGAAGGCAAAAAGGGAAAACCATATTCTCATTAAATTTGGCTCAGGGAGAGAATGACATACATACTAAATGGGATATCTCACCCTGCAGGAGAGTAGGGGGGAGGGGAATGACAGGGGGGATGATGGAGGGGAGGTCATGCTGGGGTGATGGGAGGTTGGAGGCACCCACTTTTGAAGAGGGACAGCATCAAAGTAGGACTGGACCAGGTGGGGTGTGGGATGGGTGGGAAGGAAATATAGCCAGTCTTTTACAATATATCTTCTATGGTAATGTTTTGCATAGCTATACATGTACAACATATACTGAATTCCTTATCTTCCCAGCGGCAGTGGCTGACAAGGGAAGTAGGTAATGGATCTGGAATTTGAGGCTTTAAAATTAAGTCCTTCAAATATATATTAATACTATTTTGCATGTAATTGGGAAATAAGATGTGCAGGCATTGGGGCATAGAGAGTCACCTTGCCCTAATGGAAAAATCAAAGGGGGTATGGGAGCAGATATGGGAGAGATCAGATTTGATGAGAGATATCCTGTGGGACTGCTATTCTGGGGTGGTGCATAGGGGAAAAATGGGGGAAAAATTGTAACTCAAAATCTGGCAGAAATGGATGGTGTAAACCAGAAGTTAATAAAGCATTTGGAAAAAAAAACAAAAAGAAGCTGATCTAGAAAACGAAACATAACCTACAAAGTATCAGCCTACCTGAAAAATGTGACTCATAGAAAAATCTTGGATACCATTATTATAAGAAAGTATAAATGAAAAATTTTCATAACTCTTAGAACCAGAGGTCAAGATGAAAAGAATATGAATTGATAGTTTTCAAAGACAGAATCCAAGCTTTTGAAAGCCATATGAAATGCTCCAAAATAACTAATAATTAGTCAATAGTTAATAAACTTTTATTAAGTACCTACTATGCATGAGGCACTCTGCCTTCTAGGAGATTCTAATCTAATGGATGAAACAGCACTTAGTTGGTTCATTGTTGTTCTTTGTTCTCAAAGAGGACCAAACTGGCATCACTATGCTAAAGTCAAATTTCAGTGTGTCTGATTGTGGATGATCAGACCAATATGAACTTGGAATTCTCTATTACAGCACAAATAGTCACTGTGAACATCTGGGGTGGTTTCTCTAAATTTGTGCATCCTGCATTTCCTTTGAGCTGTTTCAATTCTACTTTGCTCATAGAGCACAGCACCTTCTCTGATGTGGGCATGCCATACTAAGTAGTCCTGTGCCAGTGTCTCCTATGTCACACAATCAATACCAAAGTTCTTAAGAGAGACCTTGATAGTGTCTCTATATGGCTTCTTCTGATCACCACATGAGCTTGCCCTGTGTGAGTTCTCTATAAAATAGTCTTTTTGGAAAGCATGCATTTTGCATTCGAGCAATGTGGCCAGCCCTTTGGAGTTACACTCTCTGAAGTAAAGTTTGAATATTTGTCAGTTTGGCTCAAGAAAAGACCTCAGTGTCTGATACCTTATCCTACCAGGTGATCTTCAGAATCTTCCTAAGACAATTCTTATGGAAGCAATTCAATTTCTTGGCATGGCAATGGTAAGTAGACTGTCTAGGTTTCACAGGCATACAAGAATGAGGTCAACAAAATGGCTCTCTAGACCTTCAGTTTGATATTCAGTCTAATACCTCTTCTCTCTCATACTTTCTTTTGCTGTTTCCCAAACACTGACTAGCACTGGAAATGTGTGTGACAACCTCTTTATCAATGTATATATCTCTGGGTAGTACATTACCAATGTAAGTGAACTTATTCACAGCACTCAAAATATCTGCATTTGCTGTAACTGATGGTTCCACATATGGATGGTGTGATGGTGGCTGGGAGTACTTGTGTTTTCTTGGTGGTCTTAGGTCAAAATTAGCACAAGCAGCAGAGAATTGATGCAACTCAGCATCTCAGCTTCAGAGATTGCATTGAGTGCACAATCATTGGCAAACAGAAAATCATGTACCATCACTCCCTCCACTTTGGTCTTGGTTTGTAACCTTTTCAAGTTGAAGAATTTACCATCAGTGTGTTGCGTCCTCATTGAAAGCATTTGATAACAACATATAAAAAGAGGCTAAAAGGCAGGAGGAGAGAGAAAAGAGATAGGGAAGATTCTTAGAGTAGAGGTATAATGAATGACATTCAGAGGAATGTAGCTGGGTGGGAAATGATGATATGTATTCCCTGGACCTTTCTCCTCCAACAGAGAATGAGAGAATTAGTTAGAGAAATGCGAATTAAGGTAACACTCTGGTTCCATCTCACATATATCAGATTGTGAAAGATTTCATAAGAGAAAAATGACAATGTTAAAAATATTTTAGGAAATTAGGCACCCTGTTACATTGTTAGTGGATCTGTGAATTGGTTTAGTTTTGTTGGAAGCCAGTATAGGAGGAAATTGGAAAATTGGAATTCTAAATTGGAAACCACTTTAGAACTACAACCTTGAAGGTACCAAAATGTACATACTCTTTGATGCAGATGTACCACTACTACTACCAGACATTCAAAGGACAATTTATTCAAATATGAAATAAACTGATTACAAAAGTAGGAGAGATCTGTCTAATATCTTTCTATTATATATAACCTAGACAAGGGAGAAAAAAAAGCAGAGAAAGAAAAAACATACAGACCAATATCTAATCTTTCTTTTTTTCTTTTTCTTTTTGCTTTTTGGAGGGCAATTGGGGTTAAGTAATTTGCCCAAGGTCACACGGCTAAGTTTTTGTTTGTGTGTATATTAAGTGTCTGAAGCCGGATCCGAACTCAGGTCCTTCTGACTCCAGGGCCAATGCTCTACTCACTGCGCCACCTAGCTTCCCCTATATCTAATCTTTCTAATATCCTTTCAATATCTTTCTAATAGGAGGCCTATAACCCAAAGAAATCAAAGAATGAGGGAAAAGAACAATATATATCTTATATATGTTTGTTTGCATATACATACATACATATACATATACAGATACATACATATAAATATACACACATATATATTCCAAACTGGAAACTGAGGGGATGAGCAATAATTTCAGAATGACAAAACAAGTTGAGGTACACAAGTAACATAAATCTAAAGAAGTATAAATGATAAAATTGTGGCATAACTCATGCAGTCAGTCAGTCAGTCAAACATTTATCAAGCACCTACAACATGGCAAGCCCTGTGCCAAATACTGGGGATACAAAGGAAAACAAAAAAAGCTACTACCCTCAAGGATCTCGAAATCTAAAGAGGAGCCTACATACAAACAATACTGTACAAACACATAATATAAAGGAAAAATTAGAAATAATAACAGGGGAAGGACAGTACGAAAGGGATTTGAGGAAGGCTCCCTGTAGAAGTTGGAATATTATCTGTGACTTTAAGGAATCGGGAAATCTAGGAGCCAGAGATGAGAAACAAGAATATTTCAGACATAGAAGACAGTAAGTGAAAATGCCTGGAGTCAGAGGATGGAGCGTCTTATTTGAGGAACAGAAAGGAAACCAGGTTCACCATTTTGCAAAGTATGTGAAGGAATGGATAATTTTTGAAGAAAGTAGGAAATCCTTTTTTAGGTGATGCATAGTGAAGTGCATAGAACTAGGGGAATTTTTTTTAAAAAATAACAACAATGTTATTAAGAATACCACGTTTGAAAGACTACACCTTTTTGATTACGTACAATGATAAACCAAGATTTGAGAGGACTGAAAACAGCATCCGTTTCCTGCCACAGAGGTAATGGACTTAAAATTCATATTGACACATACATTTCTAGATGTGAAAACATGACAATTTGTTTTGTTGTATTCTGTACATATGTTATGATTTTTAAAAATCAATTGGCAGTTCAGATGGAAATACAAATGCTTATAAAAACAAACATAAATAAGAACTTAAAAAAGAAAAAAAATGAAGAAAAACTTTACCATGGAATATATTGGGTACTCTAGAAAAATAGCTTCAAGAAACTGTAAGTTAATTCTTTTGCCATCCAGGGATGCTTTCTAACTTCAGCCCACTTTCCCCAGAGAATGTATGTATTTGTGAGAGATTATGACAGAGACTTTTGGGGGAATATTTTATACCAACTATATTACTGGATCAATTTCCCTTTCTAAAAGTTAATCAAATCTGACTGAGCTGTAGCACTAGAAGATATGAAACAACTTATGCTTATCTCAAAAGCCCTGAGGGAGACATAGTATCCACACTCCGGAAACTTTGCCTGATAGTGAAAATAAGCATTTAGGAAATTAGCTTCAGAGTAAGTACTATATTTGAATATACACACATACACATACATACCTATGTATACTCATATATGTGTATGTATGTATTTGCATATATAAATGTGTATTTCCCTCCCAACTCCTTACCCCCAGTTTCCTGTTAGTCATCTCTACCTTTCTCTTATCAACATAAAAATTGTTAGCATAATATTGTTAGTCACAACAGTTCCTTTGTTTAAAATAATAATGTTTGACATATATGTAGTGCTTACACAATGTGCTTTGATTTCAATAGCCCTGTGAGGAAGGTAATACAATTGTTATTTCATTTTGAAGAAGAAACTGAGGTTGAGAGAGAGGACATAATGTGAATGGCCACACAGCTGGTATATGCCAGACCTAGGTCTCGACTACTTTGATTCTAAGTCTAGGCCTGTGTCCTCTATGCTTTATTTATGTTGGTCTACAATTAGAGATTTTAGTTTAGTAATTTTAGTTAAGCCTTCCAAGATTTTATTTACTTGCTATTGATTTTAATTTGGGGGGGGGAGAGGATAGAGACATGTAATCAATACACTGATAAACCAAGACTCAGGAGAATTAAAGACAAAATATATCATGCATGTAATATGTCAAGATGAAACATGAGTGTAGTAAGTGAAGATTTATAAAGTTTCAAAACAAAAAAAGGAACATTCTGCTCTTGCATGTCAAAATAGTAGATCTTTACCTGTGGTAGGCAGAAGCTGGTCTCTGAAATATGCACATTATAAGATAAATCTTTCCTTATGCCTGTAGAGAATGCTGAGAGAACTCAGCCTGGAACAGATCTTGATCTCAAAGGTGAATCTGCTCATACATTTTCTTTGAAAACTTCCAGAGGTAGATTTTTTATATGGATATCATCAAGAATGCCAGTTCTACATGGCAAATTAAATAGTAGTTTAAACCACTTGATTTAGAGACCAAGATAGTGCTTTCCTTTTAAAACAAGCAATTATTTTATAGAACTCAGGACTTTTTCAGTTGCCCTTTGCATATTTTCCCTTGTGATCTTGAGATTTATATTCCTTGTTTTCTTTAACTTCTATGAAATTCTGATGAAAAACAGACACTTTCTCCCCATCTTGTGAATAATTGCAATGTCGTTTAGAGATAGTATGGCGGTCAGCCCAAAACCACTGTGTGGGCAGATGTGAGTGATGTAATCCAAAGTATTGGTAACACAAAAGTGAGAAATTATGGAAAATAATTTTACATGTCTGGAAATTTCCATTGTTTAGACATGTAAGCAATATACCATTTCAATGACATTAAACATTTCTCTTCATCATCTCTTTCCCTTCTTCCTACACTCTAAGTTTTTTTTTTTTTTATAAAATGCTGGTATTGATTTTTTTTCTCATTCTGGATTTTCCATTCATCTGCTGATGGTTCATTTATTTCCCATTTGAAATGCCAAGTGCTTTTTAGAAAAAAATGACTAATGTTAAAACAATACATTAGCAATCCTTAGGCTTATTTTTATTTGACCTGCTCTGGAACTTTGGATTTGTGTTATTTCATAAATCCAGGAGAGCAGAAATTTATGCAGATTCTACAGCAATTTGTTATTATTAAGTTAAAAATGTTAGCATTCATGTTAGGATAGGTCCAATGACTTGACAAATAGCTTCTTTTTCTGGATCCTTAGAAACATCTGATTGAAATAGAAGGGTGAATTTTAGCAGAGTTGAAGTACTAGGGTCATCTGATTAATCTCTTAATTAATGAAGGTTTAATGGCTTACTTCAAACCCTCTGACTCATTTTCAAGGTGCTCTGAATTTCTAGCCCGTCTAACCTATCTAATCACATTTTCCGCTCTACTATAATGTAACCTTAGTAATCATCAGTTCTATTTTCTAATCCTCACATACCCCATGCTTGTACCTGACTTTTCTCGCACTACTACTTAAATTCTCACCTAGTATGTGCATATCTAAATATTTTACATCCTTCAAAGGACATTCACAATCTCAATGCATCCTGAAACTATTCTTTGATTATTTATGGAAAGATTATATGACTTGTCACAAGACCTGGATTCATAATAGTATATAATTGCTGTTCATTATGTGATATTAGAAAGAGTTACTCCATATGACTGAGCCTAAGTTTCTTCATTAATAAATTGGGAATAATTATATTTGGGCTATACATTTTGGAGGACAAGAAATTCCTTTGTAATCTGATAGAACATTGGATTTGGAGACAAGATAACTGAATTTGTTAAATATAACCTGCTCAAGATTAGGAAGTGCTTTGTTCTTATTATTTGTACCCATAAACATTAGCACAGTGCCTGGTACACTGAAGGCATTTAATAAATGTTTGTTGATTAATGGATTAAACCTCAGATACTTAACTAGCTGCAGAATTCTGGAAAATCACTAAATTCCTTGGATCTCAGTTTCTTCTATAAAACAGGGATAATATTAGTATTTAATTTGTGAATTAAATGAGTGAATGTATGTAAAGTTTAAATGAGTGAATGTATGTAAAGTTTTGCTATATAAATGTGAGCTCTTATTAGCCTATTAAATGAGTGAATGTATGTAAAGTTTTGCTATATAAATGTGAGCTCTTATTAGCCTATTAAATAAGAAATATATTGTCACTAAAATCTACATTGACCTCTACCATGAATTCTGGGACCTTAACTACGTATTTTACTGTTAATATTTTGTGAATTCTTCTTGTCTTGCTGGTGAGATTGTAAACTCTTTTGAAGACAGAAGAAAAGCTTTCTTAAAACTTCCTTTAACGTTAATTAACTTAACCCAGCACTGAACTCAAAGTAACTCATGTTGTTGAATTAAGCCAATGGGAACTTAAAATTGTCCTGGTAGTTATAAAAAGAAGTCATCTCTTAGATGAATAAATATATAAAGCTCCATATGGTAAAGAGATTTTACTGTGGGTAGTAAACTCTTGAAATTTAATTTGAAACCAGAAATATGAAACATTAATGTTTTCATCTGTAAACATTTTGGAAATTTTTCAATACTTTTAGGACTCTTTCTATGACCTTAGCATGTTCTTAAAGTATTTGAAATTGCCATTAGAATCAAGGTAATTTAGAATATTTTCAAGTATTAACAATATTTCCAGAGAACTCATGATTATCACACCTACACTGGATTAAATACATTTTAAAAAGGTTTTTATTAATATTTTGATTTTTTCTGAAATATTGATGATTTTGTTTCAAATACTGGATTTTACTTATTTATTGATTATTTATTTTTAGTTTTCAACAATCACTTCCATAAGTTTAAAATTTTTCCCCCTCCCTCCCCACTTCATCCCCAAGATAGATTGCAATCTGATATAGGCTCTACATATACATTCCTTTTAAACACATTTTCACATTCGTCATATTGCACAGAAGAATTACAACAAATGGGGAAAACCATGAGAAAGAAAAAAAAAAGCAAAACAAAACAAAAAAGAAAATAGTCTGGTTTATTCTACATTCTGACTGCATAGTTCTTTCTCTGGATGTGACTGGCTATTTCTGTCATGTGTTCTTTGG
Source organism: Gymnobelideus leadbeateri (assembly GCA_011680675.1). Lineage (NCBI taxonomy): Eukaryota > Metazoa > Chordata > Mammalia > Diprotodontia > Petauridae > Gymnobelideus > Gymnobelideus leadbeateri. The sequence goes on from WOXC01010709.1 coordinate 95,748, forward strand.
AATTGTTTTAGGTTCTTGCATTGCTGAGAAGGGCTAAGTCTATCAAAATCAGTTCTCACACACTGTGGCTGTTACTATGTATAATAATTTCTTGGTTCTATTCCCCTCACTCAGCATAAGTTCATAAAAGTCTTTTCAGGTTTCTCTGAAGTCCACTTTCATAATTTCTTATAGCACAAAAGTATTCCATTATATTCATATGCCACAACTTGCTTAGTCATTCCCCAGTTGATGGGAATCCCTCCAATTTCCAGTTCTTGGCCACCACAAAAAGACCTGCTATAAATATTTTTGTACATGTGGGTCCTTTTGATATTTGGAATTTTTTTATGCTTTATTTTGGAGGGGGAAGGGCAGAGCAATTGGGGTTAAGTGACTTGCCCAAGGTCACATGGCTAGTAGCGTTATGTGTCTGAGGTCAAATTTGAATTCAGGTCCTCCTTACTCCAGGGCTGGTGCTCTATTCCCTGTGCCACCTAGCTGCCCCACCATAAATCTTTTAACACTAGTTTCTCCAGAAATTTCTTCAGTTCCATATTCTCCTCATCTAAAATTGGTAGAAATATTGAAGTTGCCTCTCAGTATCATTACTGAATATATCTTCTTAAAGCTCAGATAATCTTTCCCTTATGAATTTCAATTCTTAGCGGCAATTTTGGGGCGGTTAGGTGGTGTAGTGAGTAGAGCGCCGGCCCTGGAGTCAGAAGGACCTGAGTTCAGATCCGGCCTCAAACACTCACACACAAACAAAAACCTAGCCGTGTAACCTTGGGCAAGTTACTCAACCCCAATTGCCCTCCAAAAAGCAAAAAAAAAAAAAAAAGAATTTCAATTCTAAAGCATTTGGAGTATGTAAGTTTATTACCAATATTAATTTATTGTCTATGGTTCCTTTCAGCTTCATGTGACTTTCTTGTTTGTCTCTTTTAAATGAACTAATTAACTTTTTTTTCCTGCTTTGTATGATAGCATAATGGCAACTCCTAATGCTTTGTTTTAAAACTTTCATTATAAGCTTTTTCTATCCTGTCAGTTTTGTTTTGCACATATCTTTGTATTCAAAATATCTTTTTTAAAGTAACAAAATTTAGGCTTTTGTTTTCCTTTCCAACTTAACTGTTTTTTTTTGTTTTTGTTTTTGTTTTATTAGGTTGTTTAATTCATTCGCACTTAAACTTATAAGAGTTAGATTTATATTTTCTTCCATCTGTCTCTAAAATTGTGGATGTGTATAATCCTTTTTAAAAATAGTGTAAAAATGACAATGATTTGAATAGGGCTATTTTCTTCCCTCATGTATCTAGTTTCTTAATATGTCTTCACTTATCCTACTACAGTTTTCTTCAGTGTTTTAAATAGTATGTGATTCACCATGAGATTGGATTATGATGGGAAAGAGGAGATTACCATCTGGAACTTATTATTTCTACTCTGATGTCTCTTCTAGGTATCACACAAGACAAGTTCATTCAATTTCTTAAATTATGTATCTCATGAAAAAATTGATATTAGCAACCATATGAAACATCTCAGAATCACTTCCAATGAGAAAAATGCAACAAAATAACCACAACCAAAATATCACTAAATTGTGGACATTCTGTGACACAGAGATGCCACTATTAGGCATTCTGCTACCCCAAAGAGATTAACAAAGGAGGAAATGACCTCAAATATACTAAAATATTTATAGTAGTTTTTTTTTTAATTGTCAAAAGGAAGCGTAAACTGCTGAGTGGGGAGAAAGGGTATACATTAACTGAGGAATGGCTAAACAAATCATGGTATATGCATGTAATGAAATATCATTACAGTGTAAAAGTTTATGAAAAAGATAGTTTCAGAGAAATCTGGAAAGATTTGTATGAATTGATACAGAGTGAAGAGAGCAGAACAAAATAATGGAGAGGAAGAGTTCAAATAACCTAGTTTCCCAGGTTTTGCTAAGTGTCTATTCTCAAGTATTGTCCTTTCCGTCGTGTAGTGTTTGTTGAAATGCACTGAATTAATCAGGTGATGTTCATTTTAGAATTATTCATAACTGAGAATAAGTGTTTAAGGAGCAAAGTGTAGTAGGTATTGTTTATTTTGGAGTAAAAATTCATTGATGGAGATAAAAATTACATATTTTTTCTAAGATTTCAAAGCATTATTTTTCCTTTCTCAAGAGAGAGGACACCTTATTGGAACCAAGGACCCACGTGTCTGGAATATAGCTTCTACATACACAAATTAACATCTCTTGTAATTCTCCCTACTGTCCCCTGACATTGTCGCGATTTTGGCAGAGACTTTTATCACCTCACTTCTAGACTATGACAGCAACCTGCTGGTTGGTTTCCTCATTTCATATCTGTCCTTGTTCCAATCCTTCTGCAATTAAATTATCAAATTGGTCTAAAGAGTTGAAATGATAATATCACCATTCCCCCTCTCTCTTTAAGTAGATTTCAGTGGTTCTGTATTGTGTGGTTTGTTCTTTGTTCTTGAAGATGACCAAGATATCAGGAAGATGATGTCATGACTTGCAAGTGAATTGGATTTAAGTGAAGGAGGCTGTGCAAAGACACCAGCCTCACAAATTCCTCTGGAGCCACCTGCGTCCAGGGGCCAGATTATAGATCGGGACATATGGAGATGACCCAGGATACAGTGGGAGACCTTGGCCTTTTTAAATTTAGGTTTTTCAAGTTCTCACTTTGACTGAGGCAACTGGTTCTGTATTGTTTCCAAGGTGAAATACAAACTCCTCTACTTGGCTTTTAAAGCCCTTCATAACTTGGTTTCTTCCTACCTTCCTACCTTCCTACCTTCCTACCTTCCTACCTTCCTACCTTTTCCTACCATTTTTTTAATGCCTTCCTCCCCTGTACATAGTCTATGATCCAGTGACATTGGACTCCTTGTTGTTCCTAGGGCAATACACACCATCTATTTACTTCATGAATTTTCTCTGGCTCTGCTCCATTCCTGGAATTCTCTCCTTCCTCATCTCTGTCTTCTGACTTTCCTGACTTCTTTCATGTTTGGAAAAAAAAAAAACAACAACACCTTTTTGTAAGAAAAACTTCCAGATCCCTCTCAATGCTGCTGTCTTTCTTTCTTTCTTTCTTTCTTTCTTTCTTTCTTTCTTTCTTTCTTTCTTTCTTTCTTTCTTTCTTTCTTTCTTTCTTTCTTTCTTTCTTTCTTTCTTTCCTGTTTTATTGATTTATTTAAATGTCTGACCACCTCACAGGATTATTGAACTAGAATGGAGATGAAGTGAATATTCAGGTAATGGAAGTTGAAATTGATCAAATAACAAATTTGTTGTTAGATGATTCATATGCATTATAGGATGATGATAGTCTTTCTTTTAAGACTATCTCCAATTTATCATCTCTACATTTCTTGTTTGTATAGAATTGTTTCCAGATATTCCATCCAGCTAAGCTGTGAACTCTTTGAGAACAGGGACTATTTTTTTGCCTTTTTTTCATATCCATAGAGTCCCGCATAGTTCCTGAGAAATGTTTGTTAACTTCATAAATATAAAGTAGGTAAAAACAATGCAGTTTGGGGGAAGAGGTGAGAAGTGGGGGAGATGAAGAAATACTTCGTGTTGAAGTTCTACTCGAGCAGCTTATTGAAGAAAGAGGAGGAGGAGGAGAGAAAAGCCTATATTCCAGACATGAGGCATAGCTCGTATAAAGGTTAAGACATGACAGATGGAGTGCTGTGTGTGAGGAACAATAAGAAAAATGTATAAAAAGACTAGACACATAGATTAGGGGTCAGGTCAAGGTGTTAATTGCCAAATAGAGGATTTTATATTTAATTCATTGCATCTCTGGAGAGAATACCAGAAAATCAGTCAAATTAAGGATGTTTTTGAAATTGCAGGGTAAACTGGGAATATCATCTCCAAATACATCCTATGCACATCCTTGATAAAATGTTTGGCATTTAATGTACTCAGAATCAATTTGAATTTCTTAAAGTCAAGAGTGATTTCTTTTTGTTTGTATTCCCATTGCCTAGCACAGGGCCATGCACATCAAAGCTTGTAGTGTTTATTGAAATGAGCTGAATTAATCAGGTGATGTTCATTTTAGAATTATCCATAACTGAGAGTTTGTTTTTAAAGAGTAAGAGCATAGTAGGTATTATTTATTTTGGAGTACAAATTCATTAATGGAGATAAATGTCAAATGTTTTCTTCGAAGATTTTGAAGCATCATTTTTCCTTTCTTTAAGAGAGAGGACACCTTATTGGAACCAAAGGCCCATGTGCCTGGATTTTAGCTGCTATGTACCCAAGTAAGGCCTTCAAAAAAAATAAAATAAAATTGGGTACTTGAATAGTTTCTTCCTGATATAAAATAGGTTTATTTTTAAAAAGCAAAGGTATTCATAAACAAATACATGGGCCCAGATGACCTCTAATATACTTCCCAGTTCTAAATCATGATCCTACATGATCATATGACTACTTTTAAAATGCTCCAGAAAGAGGTAGAGATGACAGGGGAAATTATAGAATTATTCACTTTAAATCACAGGTAGAGAGCTCTATTAAAAATTTTAAACAAGGTCTTTGGCAATTTTGTAAGTAACGGTCAGCAAACCAGATCAAAGTAATGTATAATCAGTTACTGTATGGATTTGGATTCTCTTTTTTTCTTTAATGGAAGAGGGATCCTTTACATAGTTGGTAGATTGGAACTTTATTTGAAGAGCTAGCTCTTTTTCTTTGTTCTTTTGAATGGGACCAGAGGATTTGATTTTGGAGACAAGTGCTGCCTCTAGTGAGTGTAGGACACAGGATCCAATCAACCTATCACTGCTCCTTAAAATGCCCCAGAATGATTAGTAGAAATAAGAACTATATACTAAGGGGAAAATTAAAGAGTAATTCACCTCATGTACCCTGAAATCATAGTTAAAGAGATATACTTTTGTTTTTGCTAAACCCTTATGTCACTCCCTCAGAAGTGAATTCTCAAATGAGTGGGAGGGATTATTCTAAGAATTCCCTGAGATTTAACCTCAAGGGAAAAAAATCTTCCACTGTTTGCTAAAGCAAGTGTCAAAAATACAGCTAACAGAGCAATTTGGAACTATATCCAAAGGGCTATAAAACTGGGCATACCTTTTGGTCCATCAATAGCACTACTAGGTGTATATCCCAAAGAAATCCTAAAAAGGGGGAAAGGACCCACATGTATAAAAACATTTGTAGAAGCTCTTTTTGTGGTGGTCAAGAACTGGAAATTGAGGGGATGCCCATAAGTAGGAGAATGGCTGAACAAATTCATGGTATATGAATGGAATACTATTATTCTGTAAGAAATGATGAGTAGGAGAATTTCAGAAAAACATGTAAAGACTTACATAAACTGATGCTGAGTGAAGTGAGCAGAGCCAGGAGTTCTGAACCATTATAAACAGTAACAGCAATACTGTGTGATGACCAATTTTGACAGACTTAGCTATTATCAGCAGTGCAATGCTCTAAGACAATTCCAAAAGACTAATAATGGAAAATGCTATCCATATCCAGAGATGAATGAAGATTGAAGTATATTATTTTTTCTTTTCTTTTATGTCTTGTGGTTTCCCCCCTTTTTCCTGATTCATCCTTCACAACATAACTAATATGGAAACATTTTAATATGATTATACATGTATAGCCTATATCAGGTTGCATGCCATCTTGGGGGTATGTGGGAGAGGATGGGAAAAATTTGGAATTCAAAACCTTGTAAAAGTGAATGTTTAAAGCTAAAAACAAATAAATTAACTAAAATACAACTAACTAGACATCCCACGCTGTCAGTTCCCTCCTCCTCTTCAACCCCTGATGAATATTCCAACAGACATAGGTAATAGGACCCTCTCAGTGCTAAGTGCTAAATTCATGACAGCAAGCAAGATTTTCTCCAAGTTGGTAGAATGAAATTATTGGTATGCTCACTTAGTTAATCCTTTAGATGCCACAAAAGCCATCTGCTTTCAGGTGACTAAAAGTATTGATCCCAGAAGTGTGAATATCTAAAAAATTATGAACATACTGTATTATATTTGGGGCTCTTCAAGTGAAGAAAAAAACATTTTATGAAACTAGTTTCCCTGCTCTAGGTTCCTTAGGTAAAATAAGAAAATTCTCTGATATGGAAGGCACCAATTCCAGTACCAAATGAGATATGCAATTGAGAATATTCTATTTAGTTTTGTTGAAAAAGGAAGTTCATAGAGGCAGTGTGACGAAATGGATAGAGTGTAGTACTTTGAGTTGAGAAGAATGGCCTCTGATACTTTCTAGCTTGGTGACCCAGAGCAAATCATTTGACCTATGAGATGTATGACCTCAGAACCAAGAAGAATTGGGTCCAAGTGTTCAGTCTTTGAGGAATACTAATTGTGTGACTCTGGACAAGTCATTTAAATGTTAACTGATCTAAACAACAATACAAGATTATAAACTGTAGAAAAACTGCAAGCCTTTCCTGGTTGAGATAGTGTTCTCATCCATGAGTTCCTTATACCAATATAATCCCAGGCCCAGTCTTTAACCCTAATTGTCATAGTAATATGAAAGGGTTCCTTTCTTACAAAACCATAAATATAAATGTTAATTTTCTCTAAATATAAAAAATAGCATATTATTGGGGTGGCTAGGTGGCACAGTAAATAGAGCACTGGCCCTGGAGTCAGGAGGACCTGAGTTCAAATCAGCCTCAGACATTGAACACAAAAACTAGCTGTGTGACTTTGGGCAAGTCACTTAACCCTAATTGCCCTCCAAAAATAGTATATTATTTTAAAACCAATTTTTAAAAGAATGACACAGGTAAGTCACTTATCCTTTTGGTGCCTTAGTTTTATTGTTTGAAAAATGAGGCAGTTGACTAGATGATCTCTAAGGTCCTTTCTAGCTTTAAATTTATGATCCTCTAAATTTAAGAAAGAATGTATTATGTAATAGAAAACCATTGGACTGGAGTGTCAAAGGATAGGGTTCAAGTCTCTGCTACTTCTGGAACAAGACATTTCTCAGACAGAAATCCTATCTGTTGATCTGTACTAATTCCTCAGACAGCAGCCCTTTCTGTTGTTCTGAATTGGTATCTCAAACAGAAAGTGAATTGATATGATAGAAATGGTAATGTGTTTAAATATTGTTGTAGCCCTGTTAAGCTTTGTTTTCCTAGAAACAGAAACTGCAAAGAGCTTGGAGTGGAGCTATCCCCATGAGTTGAGATATGGAAAAGGAGCAAAGATCTGCCTATGTGTGAATCTAAGCAAGAGTTGAGAGTGGTCAGCCCATGGAGTAGGAGCCATGGGGTTTTAAAGCCAACTACAGTATAATGAACTCTCTAATTATTCAGCAATAAACCAAAGGAAAACATTCACAGAAACCAAAGTTCAACATTCACAATGATATAATTTAACAACTTCTTACTAAAGTGGCCATATATTCATAAACAAAAGATATCATTTGGTAAGTCACAATCTAAATCAATTAATATAAAGTTCCCATCTAAAGTCTTCTTTCATCTTGATTGGAGACTGGCTTCCAATCATCCTCAGCTCAGTCATCCTTAAGAGGCAATAATCTTTAATAGGTACAAAGTACAGAGTACAAAAGTCTCTCATGCCTAGGTCACAGTAAGTCATAATCTTGTCAGTCAGCACAAAGTTCTCAAGTAAAAGTCCTTTCATCTTTACTCAAGACTGACTTCAAAACTCCATGGCTTCTCTTCCATGCTTCCAGCTCTTGCCTGAATTCCCCCAACTCTCACCTGGATTCACAGGTAGGCAGCTCCCAGCTCCTGTTCTTGCTCCTGGTCCAGCTCCAGGTCCAGTTCCCAATCCAGTTCCTGGTCCAGATCCTGCTCTAGCTCCCAATACAGCTACATACTACATATGACTTAGCAGAGCTGCAGCAACATTCATGCACACTGCCAGCACCATCATCAATTCACTTTCTTCTTGTGAAATCAACACAGACCAACAGGCAGGGCCTCTGTCTGAGAAATCAATACAAATCATCAGTAAAGTCCCAGGACCTCTGAAAACATCAGTAAAACCCTGTAAAGAAGACTTTTGTAAACAGACAGCAGGAAAGTCCTCTTTCAGGGCTTCTGAACCAGCAGTAAGGTCTTCTGTAACAACAGCAATGTCCTCTATCAGTAGATAAGTCTGACAAGGTAACATCAACCCAAACAGAACAGACAGGGTGCCAACACCACAGCCATCCTTCCTCCCAGTTCTGTTCAGTCCTAGCTTGTCCTTCTGCTTTTATGTGGCAAGTTCCCCACACTGTGGGCTTCACAGGTTCTGTTTCTAACAAAGACTTGATATAATCATGGGCAAGGCTCAAAGACACTTGAAGAACTGAAACAAGGAGCTAAGAACTGAAACAATGAGCTAAATACTGAAACAAGGAGCTAAGTTGCTTGCCATTACAGGAGTCTGGAAGCCAGCCTCTAGTCAAGATGAAAGGGGACTTTACTTTGGATACTCTGTATTAACTGATGAGATTTGTAACTTACTGTGATCTAAGGGTGGATGGTATTTGTACTTTCTAATACCCCTTAAGGGTGATTGAAAGCCAGCCTCTAGTCAAGATGAAAGAGGACTTTACTTTGGATACTCTGAATTGACTGGAGAGATTGTAACTTACTGTGACCTAGGGGTGGATGGCATTTATATTTTCTCTTAACCCTTAAAGATGACTCCAAGGTATATTGCATGATATGTTTTGCTTAAGACTACATGACTACCTTAGTAATAAGTTGTTATGTTATGTTGTTGTGCATATTATGCTTTAGTTTCTTGAATGTTATGCTTTAGTTTAGTGCCAAATAAATAGAGTTCATTATACTATGTGATTAGACCCTTAAAGTTATTCATAGCAGCAGTCCTGAAGAGAGCTGCTTGTGACTGGCTTTACACCTATATAATGAATAGTACACATTATTTTCAAAGCTGTCCATCTTTAATTTGCTGCATTCAATGTTTTCTTTTGCTCTCTGCTGTACGTGTTTTACGTTTTTCCCCTTCTCCTCCCCCTGAAGGCTACATCTAAGTACACACACACACACACACACACACGTGTATATATAAACATACATATGTATATTTATAAATACATGCATATACATATATTTTCATAAACAAATACATATATACACACACATATATACACATACATACATATATATATATGTATATACACACATATGCTCAAATGCTCAAGACCATATTATGCTTATGTCCACTTGTCATCTGTTTCTCTGAAGGTAGATAAGATCTTCCCTCATAAATCCAAATTTTTCCATATTTTTCTAAATCTAGCAGCTCATCATTTCCTATGCCACAACAATATTCTGACCCAATTACATTCTATCTGAGAAATTATCTATGAGAGTTTTCCCCCAGTTTTCTAAATTCCCTCTGTTCTTGCCTACATAGGTTTTATTTATGCAGGAAAATTTTAATTTAAAATAATCAAAATTATCCACTTTATGCTTCAACACTGCTTTTTTCCTTATATGATTTACAGTCTGATACTACTGATACTAGTTCCTTTACATTTTTCTTTTTTCCTTGAAGTTCCTGACCTTCTGCTCTTCCAAAAGAACTCTGTTGTTATTTTTTCTGGCTCAGTAAGATATATTTTTAGTAATTTAATTGGGATGGCATTAAATAAATAGATTAGTTTGGTGAAATGTCATTTTAAAAATTATGTTAGCTTTATTTAGCCATGTGCAAAAATATTATTTCATTTATTTATATCTAACGTTGTATAAGAGGTGTTTTTTATATTCATATCATTCATGTGTCTGTTTTGGCAGGTACTCTTTCATATTTTTATATTGTCTAGTTAATTTATATGGTTTAAAACTATTGTTTAATATGACTGAAACTTAGTATAGTTTCCTTGTTTTTCTCTTTTGATTAAAACTGATTTTAATTTTAACTATGTCTGAGATAATTATTACCATCTCTGCTTTTTTTACACAATAAATTCTACTCCAGATCTTTATTTTATGTTTATGCGGATCTCTTATTTTATAGCATTTTTGAAAGCAACATATAGTTGAATTTGAAATTTTAATCTATAAGTTTCCATTTTACAGGTAAATTCATTCCATTCACATTCTAAACCATAGTTATGTATATATTTTCCTCCTTCCTATTTTCCTTACCTCCCTTCTCACTCTATTCCTATTCCTCCTCAGTCCTCTACTTTACTTGTGTTACTTTATCCTCTTATTCCTTAACCTACCCCTCTAAGAATCTCTCCCTAGGGGCAGCTAGGTGGCGCAGTGAGTAAGAGCGCTGGCCTTGGAGTTGGGATGACCCGGGATCTAATCTGGCCTCAGAAAATGAGCACCCACACATAAATAATGACTAGCCATGTAACTTTGAGCAAGTTACTTAACCCCAATTGCTTTAAAAAAAAAAAGAATCTCTCCCTTTTTCTCTCCCTCCACCCTATCCCCTTACCTTCTTATTTCTTTCTGAATTTAGCAAATTTTTATACCCTTCTAAATATATATATTCCCACTTTCTTGCATTCCCATTAATCTACTTACCCTTCTATACCCCCTTATCCTGTTCTCTAGCCTTCCTTTATCCTCTACCCCTCCCTATCCCTTAACCCTCTTATTTCTTTCTGAATTTAGAAGACTTTTATACCATTCTAGATTTATATGTATTGTTTCCTCTACAACCCATTCCCTATATGAGTAAGGTTCCAGAACTACCTGCTTTCTTCCCCCATCTAATTCTTCTGTGTCAGTTCTTCCTCTAACATTTCATTTATGTGATATAATTACTCTTTTTACCTTTTCCTACATAATTTTGATTTTTAGAATCACATCATACTTAGCTGTATGCCACTCTTTCTTTCAAACTACCCAATCATAAGTGACAATATTAGATATACAGTTTACATTCCCATTATAAAAAGAAAACAATTTGTCCTTATTGAGTCCTTTGTAATTAGTCTTTGATGTTTACCTTATATTTCTTTTGAATCTTGTGTAGCAAATTTTCTATCAAGTTCTGTTTTTTCCAATAAAATACCAAAAGCCTGTCATTTCATTGAATGTTCATGTGGGGTGTGTGTGTGTGTGTGTGTGTGTGTGTGTGTGTGTGTGTTCAGGATTATACTTTTCTGGGTATGATATTTTCAGCAGTAACCCCAATTATTTTGCTCTTACTAATATTGTTATAAGTTTGAAGACATTCCTTGAAAATGATAACTCTATGAAAGAAGACTGATAAATATATTTCACTCTAGTTCTTCCCTTAGACTTTTAGATGCATTGGTTTTATTTATATACAACCTTTTAAATCTTGTATTATCATAATTGGTGATTTTATTTTCTATGATCCTCTCAATAACTTTCTTGATCATGAATGCATCTCCTATACATAGATCTGAAAGGAATTAACTACTTTGCTCACTTAATGTGTTAATGATGTGAACTTTCATATCTAAGTCAGGAATCCCTTTTGAGCTTTTCTTGGTATATGATGTGAAAACTTTATCTAAAACTAATTTATGCCAGAATGTTTTCCAGTTTTCCCTAAAGTTTGTGGTGAGGGCAGCTAGGTGGCACAGTGAGTAGAGCGTCAGCCCTAGGGTCAGAAGGACCTGAGTTCGGACCTGACCTCAGACACTTAAGCACACACAAACAAAAACCTAGCCGTGTGACCTTGGGCAAGTTACTTAACCCCAATTGCCCTCCAAAAAAAGCAAAAGACAAAAAAATATAAAGTTTGTGGTGAATAGTGAATTCTGGTGAAAGTTCCTCCCTAGAATGTTGTAAATATGCCCAAAATAACATTATTGTTATTTTTAATGATCATTCCAACATAATAAATTCATATTCCTATCCTCTGACTATATAGATTCCTTTTTACTGCCCTTCTGATGATAAAGTACTTAGGAGTCATGCGTATAATTTTCTTATTTGGGAATATTTACAATTTATCCTAATTAAATTCCTCATGATTTCTCACTCATTTTTACCTTTTTGTGCCTCTCTCAAGTCTTATGTTTGAATGTTAAAATTTCTATTTAGCTCTGGGTTTTTCATCTGGAATTCCTGGAAGTCCTCCATTTCATTAAATATCCATTACCATTCTCCCCTCATTAGTATATACTTAGTTTTTCTGGGTAGGTTATCCTTTTTTGTAATCCTAGTTCTTTTGCCATCCAGAATCTCATATTCCAAGGCTTCTGTTTCTTTAATATGTGAGTTGCTAAATATTGTGTGATTCTGATGGTAATTTTAGTGTCTTTGAATGGTTTCTTTCTGACTTCTTGAAATATTTTTCTTTGACATGGCAAATCTGGAATTTGCCTATAATATTCCTGGAAGTTTTCATTTTGGTATTTATTTCAAGTATTGGCTAGTGGATTCTTTCAATTTCTATTTTATCCTTTGTTACTACAATATTGGGGGCAATTTTCTTTTGTGATTTCTTTCTTTCTTTTTGCCTTTTTTTTGCCTTTTGGAGGGCAATTGGGGTTAAGTAACTTGACCAAGGTCACACGGCTAGGTTTTTTTTTTGTTTGTGTGTTAAGTGTCTAAGTCCGGATCCAAACTCAGGTCCTTCTGACTCCAGAGCCAGTGCTCTACTCACTGCACCACCTAGCCACCCCTCTTTTGTGATTTCTTGAAATATGATATCTAGGCTCTTTCTGCTCCTACTCTGCCCTAGATCCGTGACATGGAACTGGGTAATTGCAATAGAGTTGTAAAATGGTGCTCAGTCCTAGACCTAGTGCTTGTACAGAGATCCTCTACTTTCTTTCTGATCAGATTTTCAATCTCCTTGCCATCTCTGGGTGGTAAGAGATCCATGTACCATTGCTGCTACTTTTGCTGCCCTCAAATTCACCACTGGTATAGCTGCCACACTGTGTTCCCCAGCCAATTCTTTCCCCTGTATGACAGATCTCTGCTTCTGACATAGTTGTCCTTTGCTGGAAAAAACATCTCGCCCCAATCTTTTGTTTATTATGCAGCTCTAGAATATGATTTGATGCATTATTTTAAAGTTATTGGGAAGAAACTGTTGAAAGAGTTGGACTAGGCTTCCTATTGGCTCCATCCCAACCCATTAGCCAATCAAAAGAAATTAACCTAAGTATACAAACTTGAAACAAACAAACATATGGATCTAAAGAATGTTTATTATTCAGATTGTGGCATGTAGTTAGATGGATATCCCTTAGACCTAGTCAATCAGGATATATAACTTGCATAGGCCTTGTGGATGGATAATTTCTGGGTCTCATATCAGACTACAAGAGGAGAATGGATGGTTATGAAGCACTCCAAATTTCCCCTTTAAACAAAAGTATGACACATAAATATCATTATTCTTTCAGTGATTCAGTATAACTATGAATCATAGAATACCTTGGACTTTGAAGAATTAAATGTATGTGACTCCTAGAAGGCAACAGAAAGACATATGGTGGATTCAAGAGTCTGTTGCATATAATTAAGGATGCATTGTATTAAAGCGGAGCTGAAGATGTCATTAAAGAATTGTATAACTGGAAGAGTAGGCTGGGTGGTCACACAGAGAAAAATGAGGGAGAACAGGTGTCAGACTAGTATGTTCCATTAGCACCTTCATAAAGTCAAGACGTTTAAAGGAGCACCTTTAGCAGTTGAGCTGGAGCACCTCCTGTGGAGGATTTGAGAAAAGGGAGGGTCTAAAATCCCACGGGATGAGAATGGATAGCTTGACTGCCATCAAAACTGAGAGAGAATTAGAGGAGATCATAGATTCATTGAAGGGAAGAAATATAACATAAACTGGAAATTGGTAAAATGCTCTTACCTATGATTGTATGGTTGCTTTATATCCCTAATAGTGAGTTACTATTTTTTTCTCTTTCCCCTAATTCCCATGGCATTTGTTTTCTATGTTGTTATCAAATTCTAATTGCAGAGTATCTTAATGTCTTTTGTAGTTCTTTGACTTGTCCTATAATACATCCTAACTAAATGATGTACTCTTGGAACACAGGGAATGGGCCTTATATCACTTCGTTTCTCTGTAATTGTCTAATGCTTTAAAGATAATAGGTTCTCAATAAATATTAGGTAATTGACTAATGTTGATATAAATATATTTATATATTCTTGTGGAAGAATTTTTTCTGTAGCAAATCATATTTTTGATGTAGACGCTTGCAAATCTCAGTCATAATCTTATTTTAAAAAGTATTTTACTAAATGGATTTAAAGACTTTCCATCATCTCTTCAAGTCCAAAGAACAGAGCTTAGACAATTTCCCTAAAATAAAATTAGAACACAATTATGAATAAAGTTTTAATTAAACCAGATGTAGTATAACCTTATAGAATTGGAAGGGCCATTCTCACTTGCCCAACCCTTTTCATTAATTAATTGATTTAATAAGTTGTTTGTTTTCTTGTTTATTGGAGATTAGGAAACTGAGCTCCAGTGAGATGTGTGAAGTTGCCCTTCTACGTTGCTGGTTAGCACCAGCGTAAGGACTGGAAACCAGGTTTCTCTACCAGATCAGTATCCTTTCTAGTATACTATCTTTCCTTCTGTTCTTATCTTTAAAAATCATATTTTAGATTGGCTCCAATTTTACTTTAGAAAATGCCCACTGTGCAAGGCAAAGTAAAGCAACTTTAGCACTTAACCTGTATGAAGGGAGCAAAGCTGTTAGCTTTGGAGGAAATTCCTTGAGATTTCCTCATTTGGCATGTGAATTATTTATGAAGACAAGAAATTCTGCAGTACTGCTCTGTGCTTGTGAGATTTAATGCAAGCTGTGATTGAATTATGAATGCTAGGAGAGCACAGGATGGTAATGATTTCAACTAACTGGGTGTGAAGCGTGCGATAGATAAGCAGTGACACTATTGGGTCTCAGTTTCTTCATTTATAAGTCAAGAGTTTGTTATTGATCAGGAGATCTTAACCTTTCTTGCATCCTGGGTTCCTTTGGTTATCTGAGGAAGCTTATGGATCCCTTCTTAGAATAATGTTTTTGAATGCATAAGATAAAATACATGATACTAAAAAGGAAACCAATTGTATTGAAAGACAGTAATCAAAATTAATGAAGAAAATAAGTTCATAATTAAGAACTCTTAGACTATATGATATCCAATGGCCAACTTAATACAATATGATTGTATGATTCATGTGGAATTATAGCTAAGTGTGTTACATTGGATTCAGAATTATCAGTATTTAATAATAATAATCAGATATTTGTTCAGCATTTTACATGCATCATATTATCTTCATATTAAGCCCAGGGAAAAAGGTACCACAGGGATTATTTTTTTTTGTTTTGCAAATGAGGAAGCTAAGGCTTAGTGAGATGAACCAACTTGCCCAGGGTTAACAAAAAAGTGTCAGAGGCAGGATTTAAGTCCAGGTTTGTCTGACTTCAAGTTCATTTGTACTACATGAAATAGCTTTTTGGGGTGAGGGAAATCTGTACAAGTGTCTACCATATTCTAGTGCTTTTTGGGATTCCCATTTATCTAGAATCAAAAGGATATTAAACTCAATGGAAAATGAAACTGATAATATTTGCCAGAGTGGATTGAGCATATAATTTATGCACCAGGATCTACTTGAAATGTTGAGGCACTCACTACAAATCTAATAGAAAGGGGGAAAAGTCAGTTTGGGTAAAGTGTTGTCAGAGACATCCTGGCCTGAAGTTCAGTCAGAATCACAAGTAAGATGATATGGAAAATGAGCTGGGTACTTGAGCCATTTCAGTGTTCAGTTCAATACACAGGAAGCCTCTGTATATCAGCAAGGATTATGTGAGCTATTTTTTTCATTTTTATGACTGACTTAAACACGTAAAAGTTCAAAGTATTTTAATGGATGGCTTACATTTCTGTCCCATCCCATGACATTTTTATTCCTGGAGTGAAGATAATTTTTTCCCATTTAAAAAGTTGCTTTATATTGCATGGCCTTTTTTCCCCCAAATAGGAAAATATTTTAAAAGCAAGCCAACAATTCTATCACAGAAATCTATGATTAAAAATTACTTCAAACTAACATATCAAGTTGTCATAGCAACTAGAAAGTAAAGTCCAAATGAATATATCTAGAATTGTAAAACATACCCAGTAAAACTCGCCTTTTACTTTTTGATTAAGCTCATCTTTATGTTATGGCAGCATAACTTTGTCTTCTGTGTTATCATAATAAAGATACCTTGAATACCTTTTTTTTGCCTTTTGGAGGGCAATTGGGGTTAAGTAACTTGACCAAAGTCACACGGGGAATACAGGACCAAAAATAGGAGTCAGTTGTGTCATTTGACAACTAAAAAATAACCTCAGGTAATCATGGGTTTCACTAACTCTTGTTGGTTTATTAGGTATACATTATTTTTAATGTTAGACATTAATGAATTAATCCTTTGTGTCTATATTCAGGACATTAACCTGGTGTATGAAAAAGATGATTTAGGCTTATGTTTCTTCTATCTTGTTCAGATATAGATGCTGAGGTCATAGATTGTCACTAGCATAAAAACTCGTTACTCAAATTACCTGTTTAACGTGCTTTGACCAACGACTTGGATAGAGACATAGATGGTATCCTTTTTTAATTTATAGACGACACAGCATGGAAAAATAATTAATATGTTGGATCACAGAGTCAGAATCCAAAAAGGTATCAATAGGTTAGAATATTGGGCCAGATCCAATGATTGAATTTAATAGAGCTGTAAATATAAAATCTTACACTCAGCTTTAATTAGTCAGCTTCATGATTACAAAATAAGAGAGATGTACAAGTCTGAAAAAGATGTAGAGGTGAGAGGGACGGGGAATACAGGACCAAAATAGGAGTCAGTTGTCATTTGGCAACTAAAAAAAAAAAACCTAATGTAATCATGGGTTTCACTAAGAACAGCATGGTGTGCAGAACAAGGGAGGGATATGAGAATGATATTCTTGTTATTCTATACTATGGTCGGGCAACTTCTGGGGTATTCTTTTCAGTTTTGAGAGTTCTGTCTTAGGAAAAAAAAACATCTATCACAGGAAAGTTTCCAGAGGATAGTGTACAGAATAGTGGGTGTCTTGCATGCCATGACATGATCAGCTGAAGCCAGTGAGAAGGTTTGGCCAACACTATGGAGAGGGGTGGTATTATAACAGACACCAAATATTTGAAAGACTTTTATTTGGAAATTGCTTCCACCAAAGGGATAACTAGGAGCCTCAGATGGAAGTTACTGAGTGGCAGATATAGACTTAATATAAGGAGAATTTTTGAACAATTATAGAGATATCCCAAAGTGGAATGGACTATCTCTGGGGAGAGTGGCTTCCCTCAACACTAGAAAATTTCAAACAAATGAGATATAACTATATATGGGATACTTGATCAGGTTTGGGTTTATCTCTGAAATCACAGCTCTGAGATTTTGCCATTTTCTGAATCTTTATAATTTTTAAGACTATTTCAAATAGTCTTTATCTTTATCAGATAACGAGAGTGGTGATTTACTGGATCAATGAGATCACATATACAAATGAATATTTGAGTATAACAAAATAGGAAAACATATCTTACAAAACAAAACAAATGAAAAAATACTTTCTAGAATGCTGATATATTAGGCAGTATTGAAATATCTATTAAGGAAAATACCTCATGGTCTGCAGTTATATTTGTTTTCTGTGTGACTATGAGTACTATCTATACAAGTTTCATTAATTCAAGGAATGGTGAATATGAAACTAAGGTTTAAATCTATCAAGTACATTTTTTCTAAAAGCAAATTAGAAAAATGGAAATGCATCAGATAACCAACACAATCTTGTACATAAAAGCTAAAATTTATGACTTTACATGGACAAGGTCATTATTTAGGTCAGAAACCAAGGACATACTACATTAAATAAAGGATAAAATTTTACCTTTCTTGTAGATACTGTGCAGTGGCATAAAATGTAGAAAGTCACATCATGAAGACCTTTTGCCCCTTGTCCCTTCTTAATATTTGATTTTCTTAACCATATAAAAGTCCTCAGGAAAAGACAAACTTCTATCATAATATAAATTGTGAAATGCCTTCTTCAAATGTTCATGTTTATAAATTCAAAGCTCAATGCTTCAGGTGATTGTCAGTCTGAATGATAACATCAGTTTTGACATCATCCTTTTCAGATTTTAGACTTGTTTCCAGTGGATTTAAAAATCACAAATTCATTGATATTAGTTATTTGAAAATGTCTACCACACAATATTTAATGACAAATAACATATATTTCAGTTTAAATGATATCATTTTGGTTATGTTGCTTCTTCTTGCAGAATCAATAACTAAGACAAATAAAAATGTGATTGACTCTCTAACATTATCTGGTTCATTAGGAGTCATCTTTATTTTGCTCTTTCCTTTACCAAAAATGTTGAGCATATTTTCATTTGCTTTTATTTCAATGTTTCCACACAACAGACATGCTTTTTATTATTGTTATTAAAAAGTCACAAATCCACCTTGGAAGAAGCTTAGTGGATTAGAGCTCATGTTTGAAGAATACGTTCAAAGTAATTGCATAATATAAATACAGAATTCTATGCAAATATCATCATTGACTTTGGGCTTGAATAAAAGGTTGTATAATTATAATACCTTGAATGACAACTTATCTTAATTAGAAAGGTTCCTAGGAAATAGGTTGAGAACAAGGCCCATCAATCACTAAGTAATGATTATATGGCACACCTGGTGTCTGCTAGCTTATTTACAGCAGTTAGGAGGTGTGAGGTTGTTTTTGGCAGCACAAGATGACTGCTGGGTAGAACTATGTTCCGGGGTTAAAGTTGCTTGCTGTAGTGGTTACTGCAGTAATCAAATCGAATTTAATCTATTTTAATATATAGGAAGTTAAAACAAAAGCTTTCTACTGTTCATCATTTTATCTTTCAGGAAATTTGAAACTCAAGTACAAGTGTAATTTGGAAAAAAATCAGAAATTTGGATTAATTATGTTTGTTCTTTCTTTTCTTAAGGTACATTAGTATCTGTGAGAACAATAGGTGGACATATACCTTACATTTCCAAGAATAATTCTTTATATGAGAAAATTTAGTCACAGAATACTATATACGGAGGGAATAAGTTTGCCTACTTTGCCTCCAGTTGATGTTTAAATAGTAGTAGTAAGTAAGTAAGCTTAACTTTGTATATAACTTTAGAGTTACAAAATATTTTTCATTGTGACCAGCCCTGGTTTAAAAATCAGAAAAACAAAACCAAAAAATATCAGCATTGGAATTTCAGCATCTTCTTGGTTATCTTGTTTCAGTTCTGGTCTTTTGTGACAAGCTTAGTCTAATCCAAACCAATGCAATGAGTATGTATTAATCACCTAGTACCAGAGCAGAGTTTTAGACTTGGACACCAATCCTACTGTAACTCTAGCTGTATGAGTAAAGAATCACCTAACTTCTCTGTGTTTACAGCAACTCCCTAGGACTGATCTGTTAAGTGATAGATTATTTTTAGTCAAAGACTATTTCAGGTCTTCCCCATATTCCTGTCTTATGGTGTGTGCAGAGTACTATGTCCTAGAGTTCATACTAAGTTTATATGTGATACAGTCCCTACCTCAAGGGACTTCATAGAATTGTAGTAAGTCTAATCAACAACTATTTTTGAAGTCCATCATCTCCTTTTCTGTAACAGAAAAGTCAGATCTATTGATCAGAGGCACACACACACACACACACACACACACATCACACTCTCTCCACACAAATATATAATACATATATGTTTATATACATAAACATGTATATATACACATAGAAATGTATACACATATATATGCATGCCATATAGAAGAGCCATACATTTATATGTCATAGGTGAGTCATGCCCACATATATGTATATGCTATATAATATTATATATGCCACATATATTTATGTCACACAATATATGTACTTCATATAAGAGGCATGAATAGATATGTATATACATATATATAAATATACACTCCATATATTCACATATAACTTATATATAGACACATGTGTATATGTATATACACATATGCATTCATGCATAATATGTTTATATAATATAATGTAAAGTTTAAGTTAGAATTGGATGAAAATTTGGCAGAGATCCCTGACCTTATTTAGAATTTGAAACAATCTTAGAGATGATTCATTCAGGCCCCTCATTTCACAAACAAGACATCTGAGGTCCTAAAGGTCTTAGCCACACACACCCTCAGTGGCAGAACTAGGTCTAGAATTATGACTCTTACTCAAATGACTTCTCTACTAGATCATCAGTAGAACCAAGCATTCTTATATTTAGGGGTATCCCACCTACTTATTTCTGGATAAACATGAATTTAATAAGTTCTGAAAACAGAATATAGTCTATTCTGAAATAACCATGTTAATTTCTCTTTATCAATTGACAACACAACGTACCCTAATTTCCAAACCACTTTAAACATTAGTTAATAAAATTAATGGGAAAGTTTTATTGATAAATATTTGACATTGAGGGGAAAAAACCCCCAGCTTAACGGGACCTGAAATGTAAGAAACCCATTACACAATTAAGTCCAAAGAGAGAACAAAGGTTGTAGTCGTCAAATCTCAGAGATGTTAGAGACTTATAAGAACCTCTAGCCCAAATTTTTCCTGACCAGTAATTCCCTTTATAATATCTCTAACAAATAGTCATACAGACATACAATGGTTTTTATCAGTGTCAGTGACAAGCTACCAGGAAGCCACATCAGTACTCTTAGTCTCTTGAATATGGGAGAAAGGGTGAGTAGTGGCAGAAATAGTAATATCAGAAGGAAGAGAAAAGTTGTGGAAAAGATACTATTCTTTACTTGGTACATGTTAAATTTGAGGACATGATAGATAAAAAGAATGTATTGTAGGGACTTGGAGATGCAGATCTGGGATTTTGAAGAAAGGAAAATACTAGAGAGATAGATTTGGGAATCATGTGAACATAAGTGGTAGTTGCAGTGTTGAGATTGGATGATATCTCCAAGGTAGATAAAAGTAGAGAGATAAGAGAAACTGGCCAAGGAAATATAGATTTTTGAGGAACACTTACATTAAGGGGCCAGAAAGAAGACAAGAAGCCAGTGGAGGAGAAAAGAACCAAGGTAACTAGGAAAAGAGCCAGAAGAAATTAGGTATTGAAACCTAATGGATGAGAAGGTACTAGCTGAAGGTATCAAAGTTTAAAAAACTACAAAGGGAACAAGAAAGATGAGGACAGAAAAAAGCCTCTTATTGATGTTTGAGAGAACAGTTTAAGAAGAATATGTTAGGCTTGGGAGGATGTGTAGAAACCTGACATCAAGGGACTGGGAGATTCAATTCATAACAAAGTAGAGTCATTGGATGTGCAGAAAGTTTTTGCAAGAAGCTTATCTATGAAGGACAACAATCTGTAATTTTTTTTTTACAGGGCCAGGAATTATTCTAGGCCTGAGAGATCTAAATATAGCTAGATGGAGTGGAAGGTTCAAGAGAAATCAAGCACATTTTCCCCGCTTAGGTTTAGGGAGGTCTGAGCATGTGCTAAAGTACTTTGACAAATAGTAAAGTGCTATAGAAATGAAAGAAGGTATGGACACCGTCACTAATTTGCTGAATGAATTCTCCTTTTAAAATTTCTTTTAAAATTGTATTTTAGACTCAAATGCCAGAACACAAATACAGAACAGAGGAAAGAAACCAAAACATATCATAAACTTAAATATTGGAACTTAAATACAAACTAAAAATGAAAAAAAAAACATGTCATGTGCATAGCAGAATATAAGAGAGAACTCAAAATATATAAAAATAAAATTTCATTTCAAGGAAACCCGTATGATGAATAGCAAACTTTGTGTTGAGAACTGTCCATCTTTTCTTTACTTCCTTATAAGTTTCCTTTTGTTCTCTGCTGTGCACTTTTTTACTTTGTTCTTTTTTCCCCCTACCCTTCCTCTAAGGCTAAAATTCAGTTGGGATATATTTCTCTATAACTATTTTTACAGATATGCATTCAAATATACATACATATATGGACATATACTTCCCATGTTTCTCTATAGCTATAGATATATGCATACACACACACATATATATATATACATATATAGACATACACTTTCCATGTATCTCTACAGCTGTAGATATATACATACACATATACATATACAATACATATATAGATATATACTTTCCCAAATTCTACTCCTGATCTTTGTTTTTATGTTTGTGCATATCTTGTTTCCTATCCATCCTGCCTCCTGTACTTTACTTCTATCTGCTAACCTGCCCTCCTATTATTTGCCTACCCCGCTCCAAGGATGCCTCCCCTATTCTTCCATTCCCATAAATCTAAACATCTTTCTATACCCTTCATTTACCTATTCCCTTGCCACCTTCTCTAAAGATCTCTCTCTCTCTTGTCCTCTTCCCCCTCCCTGTGTCCCTACTGTTTTATTTTCCCTGAATTTAGAAGACTTTTATACTTTTCTAAATATATATGTATTGTTCCCTCTTAAACCCATTCCCATTGAAAGTAGGTTACCAGAACTACCAGCCCTCCTCCCCCATCTAATTCATCTGCATCAATTCTTCCATTCGCACTTCATTTGTATAAAATATTATTTTTAGTTGTTCCTACATGGTTTTACTTTTTAAATTCATATTATACCCAAATTTCCCCCAATCTTTCTTATGAGCTACCCAATTATAAATAAGAATCTTAAACATATGTTTTACATATATAAAAATAAACTATCACTCTTTATTAAATACCTTATAATTAGTATTTGGTATATACCTTATATGTCTCTTGATTCTTCTATGTAGAATGTTCTATTAAATTCAATTGTTGGTTTTTTTAAACAAGGTCTTGAAAGTCTGACAGTTGATCAAATGCACATTTTTTTTTTCATTCAGAATTGTGCTTGGCTTTGCTGGGTACGATATTTTCAGCCAGACCCCCAGTTCTTTTACTCTTTAATATATAGTGTTCCAAGATCTGTGATTCTTTAGTATCTCTGCTATTAAGTCTTGTGTGATTCTAATTGTGGCACCATCATATTTAAATTGTTTTATTCTTGTTGCTTTAATATTTTATTCTTGAACTGGGGGTTTTAGAATTTGACAATGATATTCTTATGAGATTTCCTCATAGGATCTCTTTTAATTGGTGATCATTGTATTCTTCTTTGTTTTGACTCCCTGTCCCCCTTGTTCTAATGCTTCAGGACAATTTTTTAAATTACTTCTTGTACTATTGTATCAAGAGTCTTCTTTTGATCATAACTTTCAGTTAATATGATTATTTTGTTTTCTCTTTTTGATCTATTCTCCAAATCTGTTGTTTTTCTTATGTTTTATTTTCTCTTCTATTTTTTCATTATTTGCATTTTGTTTAATTATTTCTTGATCTCTTATAATTTCACAGAATTCTCCTTACCCAATTCTAATTTTCGAAGTGTGATTTTCTTCCTTAAGATTCTGTATCTCCTTTTCTAATTAATTGACTTTCATAATATTCTTTGTTTAATTTTTGTAATCATCTCTAGCCCTGGCTTATGGGGTATGGAGCTTCTTGCCCCTGATCTTCAGTTCTTCCCTCTAGTCTGGAACCAAAGACAAATCTCTAACCTCTTGTAAGTGCCCATAGTCAGGGGCTTTCTACCCCACTGCTTCTGCACTCATTTGGTGCATGCTCTTTCCTCATTGCCCTGGATACTGCAGCACAGCTGAGTCTGAAATTCATTGTGAGCAGAGGTTCCCTCCTTCCCAGGCTCAGATGCCCATCTCCCCTTACTGTTCTGGGGATTAAAAGTTCCTTTGGCTGGGACCAAGGCAGCCTCTTAAATTAACTAACCCCAGGGCTTTCTCCTCATTGTTTAAGTGGCTTGTTGTTAAAGCAGACAGACCCTAACCTGAAGGTGTTTGCTCCTCAGAGAGACCAAACCTCATCTAGGGATTTTTCTCTTGATCTTCTCAAATTGTCCCAGAAAGACCCCTATTGTGTCCCTATTCTTATCTATCTATCTATTTATTTTTACTGCGCTTTGTTTGCCCATGAGGTACTATTTTTATCTCTTTTATTTCTCTCCCCCTGAATTCATCTTTTGTTGGAAGCAGAAGACAGGTAAATCTTGTTCTTGCCTATGTTGGATGTGACATCTATTTTGCTTAATTTAAACATATTTAAATATTCTAACAATATCTTGTAGAGCATTAACTGGAGGGCTTTTTCCCTACTGTTCAAGTAGAATAATTGAATTCTTATGTAATTTTTCATTAATTACGTGGTAACTTGATCTATCTACTTCTGTTTGATTAAACCTCAACAAAGAATGTTAGCAATCAATCAGTCTTTAATAGTCTTATTTGCATATAATTACTGACCTACTAAATCTAAATGCCTATGTGAGAGAGCATGGATAATATCAGTTTAAAAAGATTTATTACTGTTTTCAGTATAGACTCTCCATTTCTAAGTAGAAGATTTCATTTTTTAACTAGTATTACTTGTGATGACCATTCCATTTGGCGCATTTATGAACTTGGATGGACATTTAATGAATTTCAAGGTGGACTTTCTTATCTTGTGGCCCTTTTCATTTCAATGTTATGTCACAAATTAGTAGCTAGAGGGTAAAGAGGTTGCAGAGAAGAAATGTGATTTTAAAAAACCTGTGCTTAAATTGTGCTTTTCAATAGATTGTTCTTATACATACCAGGAGAGCCTGGAAGACAATGTGCAGAGGGCGCTCAGATCTGAAACAGAGGCTGAGCCACATGTTGTGTTCAGTGTGAGACAGAACAGGATGGTAGCTCATTGCTTTCTCTATCTTCCCTAATATGTTACTTCATTGTTGGCATAAAAAGGATGCAATCAAAGAGTGTTTGAGGGTATTCTCAACTTCCCATTTAAAAAATATCATTAAAATGTATTTGGTAGGGGGCGGCTAGGTGGCGCAGTGAATAGAGTGCCGGCCCTGGAGTCAGTAGGACCTAAGTTCGGATCTGGCCTCGGACAGTTAACGCACACACAAACAAAAACCTAGCTGTGTGACCTTGGGCAAGTTACTTAACCCCAATTGCCCTCCAAAAAAAAAAAAAAAGCAAAAAAATGTATTTGGTATCTATTAATCAAGCACACTTTTAATAAATTACTCTAATTGACTATGCCAATATACAAAGATGCATATTATTTTATGAAGCTGAGGAACAAAGACTTTCAGTTAATAATATTTACCTTTTATGAATACTGCACCATGAAAATATTCTAATAGCTCACCTTCCCCTCCCCTATAGAAGATGTAGGCTTTAAAAAAGATTCAGTAATGATTTATATAAAACTATTTCTGTAGAACATTTCACAATTGAGGGATTTCCTTTTGTCTCTCTGTGAGAGAAAAAAAAGCAAGTGTGTGTTACAATAGCTTGGCATGAATGATGGTTTTAAAAGAACCATAGTACTCCACTTCAAAATAAGCTTAAACTAGTTAAGTCAAATGAAACTGAAAATGGGGGAGACTATATGCTTATAAGTCTTACTGCCTACTTGTGTACCAGTGACACAGTACCTTTAGGGACATTTGCCAGCCTCTTCTCTGCTCTCCTGACTGGCTCAAGCTCATTTAGTTAAATGCTATTAGCCTTAGGATATGATGAAGGGGAAGCAAGAGGACCAGCTGAGGTTTGAAGCCTTTGTGTAGCCTAATAGCCCAGGTTAGCATTTTGCAGATGTTGAGTTTCCAAATCAATAATCCTGTTGACAGCACAGAGGGGCAGTAGCTATTAGATGATGTAATTTGGAATTAAATTTGCTTCCTTGATGAAGACAAACAAATCTCATTTGCAGTGTAAAATATCTAACATGGTGAGAATAATGCCTCTTCTGCTTTCCCACCCAAGGGCATTTCACAGAATGAGAAGTCAAGGTCACAGGGACAGCTATCTCCCTGCAGATAAAGAAACTGTAGCCTCAGACTCCATTATTTCTAAAATGTGAAATCCTAATGTTTTTCACGTATCAGATGAGAGATAAGTGGTAACAATAGTAGTGCAGGTATTTGTGCTGTGTGTTGTGTTGGGAGAAACAGAATCCATTGCTATTACAGCTGTACTTTTGATATGTCATTTATTTGGAACAAATAGAGGGTGGCCTGCCAGTTGCTATGGAAACAAGTTCTACTTTGGAGCAGTGAGAGACCTCTAAGCACATTTAGAAAATACTTCCTTCTCATTATGCTCCAGCATTTGTTCAATGGTGTTGCCTGCAATTCAATAGAAATGAAGGTTTAATTAAAAAATTAAATTATATTTTTAGGACTGTCCTTTGTGTACAACTAAGTGAGAGACATGAAGAATGCTGCTAGGAATGAAAGATGGAGGCAAGGTGTGTTTTGGAAAGAGGTAAACATGATGCTGTTGTCTCATTTGCTCTCCCTATCATCTGCATGGACATATCTTGGGGTGCACTCTCTCGTCTCAGTTTACTGCAGTAGGAAAAAAGAAAACACAAGCAGAGTGTTTTCTAAGGTTGCAAACATATATGAAAGCCACATATGAAAATTTGAGGTTAGGCTCATTTAGGGGTTAATGTTCCAATGTTTTCTTTCCTTGTGGTTACCTAATAAGTGCAAAGACAGACTTCTAGCTTTCATATTAAAGGAGAGTCTTTTAAACACAATTAGCTAACAAATAAGATTGAATGATAATTTCATGAACAGGGAAAACATACAGATGAGGATGCCAAAATATGAGGTGATTTTAATTTTCTTCTATGAAATTGAAAGTCAGAGTATTTTAAAAAGCAGAGAAGTGCATTTTGTAAATAGAGAGGGAGGGATCCTGAGTGGCTGAAATGAAGGTTCATTTACTCTTTTAATTCCTCTGTAGCATGTATTTTAAAAGCCTCTATTTACCCATTTATTGTCACATAAAACTATCTATTTTAAAAACTTAATAGGATACATTTTAGTTGCACAAACATAAAAAAGGTTTTATTTTTGCTTCTTTCAGATAATTATTGAAGAGCAACTAACAATTCTATTCATTTTGCATTTGAAATTTCCCCTAAGGGATGGGGCACCAAGAAGTACTTAGTAATATAATGTTAAATTGGGGTGGCTAGGTGGCACAGTGAATAGAGTACCAATCTTGGAGTCAGGAGGATCTGAGTTCAAATCCAGCCTCAGACACTTAACATTTACTAACCGTGTGACTTTGGGCAAGTCACTTAACCCTAATTGCCCTGCCTTACCCCTCCAAAAAGCAAAATATACATACATACATATATATACATATATACATACACACATGTGTATGTATATATATATATATGTATACACACACACACACACACACATATATATATATATAATATTTTAGATGTTTCACAGATATACTTGCAGGTAGGCAATGACACATTTTTTAAAATGAAAGTTCCTTGATGTGGTAATTGCATTTGTTTTCATTTCCACTAATGCTTATAATTTGAAAATCACAATCTTCTGGTCATTCCAGATATAGTTGTAAATTGATTGAATTGGATTGAATCATCAAATCGCCCTTTTCCCTTTTACCCTCTCCCCCACCCCTAAAAAAGGAAAATGAATTTAAATAGTTGTTTATGATTTTGAAATAGGGAATCTTTATCTCTCTGTTTATGAGCTGTCCACTTAACTAAGCATTACTTATGCTTTGTGGATCTATGCATAATCAAATCAATCCCTTAGTCAAGATGAGTTCTTATAGTAATGAAGTCCCATGCTATAAAAAGACTGTATGGAGATCTGCAAACATATTCCTCTGTAATAACAAGGGTTTCATTGGTACTGAACAGCTGCTGCACCAGCAGTCCTGAGATTCACATGAGGTTGCTATGAATATGTTCACAGCATGCTGAGGCTGGCTTCATGCTGCTAAAGTTCTGGATCTCCAAACTGAGGTCTGCTGTGTGTGCTTGCTTCATCTTATTTAATTCAGACCATTTCTTAAAGACAATCCATTCCTTTTAGTTAATGGAGGTTAAAAGGATGCTGCTCAATGTATTTGCAGTGATAATGTCCAGTGACTTCATTTAGAGATACAGTGTGGCATAATGGCTAATGTACTAGACTTGGAGGCAAAAAAACCTAGGCCCAAGCTCACCTCTGCTGCTGATCAGTTGTGTGACCAGAAGCAAGCCACTTAACATCACAAGGATTCCTCATCTTTATAAAAAGGTGTGTCATATTTATTTAGCTCACAGGGTTGTTACAAACTGTAAAGTGATAGATGAATGTACAATAATCATCATCATCAATATTATAATTATAACTATTATTTTGTATTTCTCTAAAGTGGATAGAGCTTAGGGAATGGACTGTCAAAGCAATGCTTTTTACTGTTGGAAAATGGGGAGTGGTCTCTCACTTAAAATCACTGTTTTTCCATTGCATTTCAAAAAAATTGATCTTTGATTTAGATTTATGCAAAACCCATTGTTTTAGACCAAGAATCTACTTATGACTTTAGCAGAGCTTTAAGCTTTATCCTCTATGATATTTTGCTCCACAAATGAGAACGGTTGTGTGTAGGTGCTTACAAAGAAACTCTCAGGGACTTTACAGGGATATCTGTCCCAATCAAGCCTCCAACAGCTGCTGATCATATCCACCTGAAATACTTGCCATGGATCTGTCAGGCTGTAGTTAAGGCACCCCATTTTTCTCACTATATTCTGAATTATACACCAATGAGGGTTAAAGAATGATGAAAATAAATGTTTCTTGTTTCTTTTTAAATTGTTATCTTTTTTAAAAAATGGTTACATCATATTTTGACCTCTGATGATCAGAAAATTGAAACCTCCCTGTAACTTTGATGGCACACATAAGCACATCACAGATTGGTGGCTTCTTCTTCCTGATTTTCTGACCTATGCTCCCAAGAACACTGGTAAGAAGGAAGCAATAAGAATGACACAATGATTGTCTTCTCTGTGGAGCTGGTGATTAGCTAGTGCATTTTTGGAATGTAATTGTTTGGAAGAAATTCTATTTCTGGTGTTAGGGGGAACTGGTCTTGAATGCAGAATTTCCCTTTGCCCATTCCTTCTCTTCTCCAGAAGTTTCCCTCTCCCTCATGCTGCCCTCAGTTTGTGAGTTTTGGGAGCCTGATTTTTCCGAACATCTTTCTTTACTTTTACTTATACTCACATGAGCTCAACATAGAGATGAGCTACAGAAATTCATAGCCTATATTCTGTACCCTGGTATGAATCTAAAGCCTTTCTTGAAGGTTCTTTTTGGTGTGGAATGCCTAAGAATTTGAGACAATGGTCATAATCAAATAATGCAGTTTTAGGCACCCCAAGTAGTCACAATCAATATTTTTATCTAGTTCACGATTCTAGACTTTCTACCACTCAGCCATTACCTCACAGCTCTTGAGATATATATATATATATATATATATGTTTTATTTTCCTGACTCTTTTGCAGGTTCTGGAAGGCAAGTATCAAATATTGCCCTTTGCATGTAATCATGTAGTCCTTAGCACAGTACTTGATGTATAGTCAATAAATATATCATAATTAAGATATATCTTGATAAAAAGCTTAGATCTAATGAGAAGCTACCCAAAGTATATAATTGATGATACCTTAATTGAATTAATTAAATTAAATAGAACACTATTAAATGAAAATTTTGTTCAAGTCATCACAGGGGACAACTAGTTAGAGTAGTGAATAGAGCACCGGCCCTGGAGTCAGGAGAACCTGGGTTCAAATCTAGCTTCACTCACTTGACATTTACTAACTGTGTTGCCCATGTGACCATGGGCAAGTCACTTAACCTTGATTGCCTCACCTCCACCCTCCAAAGCAAGCAAGCAAGCAAACAAACAAACAAAATAACCAAAAATAAGTATCACAGAAAGACAGAATTTGAGACCTAGAATGGACTTTGGTGATCTTTGAGTCCAACCCATATATAAAAAGAACTCTACATGCCCCTCCTACCCCATTCAAAATGCCTTAGGTCTCTATTAAAAGACCAAGGAGGGGGAAACCATCATCTCTCAAGGTCACTTGTTTGACATTTAGACAGCACTAATTGTTAGGCCATTTTTCCTGACATTTAACCTAAACCTGTTTATTTTCAGCTTGAACTCTTTTATTCCCATTCTGTTCTGTGGGCCAAATGCAGCAAGTCTAATGCCTTTTTTACATGAAAGCCCTTTAAATCATAAGATCATAGATTGTGAATAGGAAGGGACTTTAGAAACGTGGTAGCCCAAGCCATTAATTTAACGAATGAGGAACTGAGGCCATGAGAGAGTAATGACTTTGCAGAGTGACACAACTAGTAAGTGTCTGAGGTAGTAATTAAGCCCAGGGCTCCCGGATTCCAAGTCTAGCACTATCATATCTCTCCTGAGATTTCTCCAGGCTAAATGTCTCCAGTTCCCTCAACCAATATCTATATGACATAGACTCAGCAACGTTCTTCACCATATGTATTGACCTCTTCTGGAGACTCCAACTTAATAATGTACTCCTTAAACTGTGGTATCTAGGACTGAACACAATACTGTAAATAAGGTCTGACAAGTACATAGTACAGAGAGCTCATAACCTCCTTATTCCTGAAAATTATGCCTCTGTTTATGCAACCCAAGATCTGGTTAACCTTTTTTTGTCTGCTATATCACATTGATGACTCATATTGAGATTTGAGGACTCTAAAACCCTCAGATCAGTTTTGTCTGATCATAACTTTTGTTCTTTGTATTTGTGAAGACCCAAATGTAAGATTTTTAAATTATTTCCTATTGAAATTCATCATATTAGATATAATCCAATGCTCTGGCATGTTAGGAACTTTGTGTGTTCTCACTCTGTGTACATTTTTTAGTTATCTTTCTCAGCTTTGTGTTACCAGAGAACTTAATAAGCTTATAATTTATATCTATATTCAAGTCACTGATAAAATGTAAAATAGCACAGGATCAATCACTAGGTCTATGGGATACTCTATTAGAGACCTCTGTAATAGCAATGGAATTTAAAGATCCCCCTATATTGGCTTGATTTTTGGGTTAAGTGTTAAAACCCAAAGCTTGTGAATCCCACTTGTGGGATGGATTTATTGATGTGAAAAGAGAGGGCAGAACTGGGAGGAGCTGGTACTATGGATTTAGAGAGGCACAAGCAGAGGAAGAAAGGCAGAAGAATTTTTGGAAGCAGCATCGTGGAGGCAGAGAGAGAGAGAGAGAGAGAGAGAGAGAGAGAGAGAGAGAGAGAGAGAGAGAGGATTGCTGAGGGCCAGTTCAAGCTTCCAAGGACTTTTGAGAGCTGCCACCCACAGCTGCCAAGGACTGAGGAGACATGGCTGTGATGCCAGTACTTTGTTTTGACATTGTTTTGCCAGATTTGTTCACTGGTGAAGGACAGTGCTGTTGTTGCAGAGGTCCTGGAACCTTGCTGTTGGTTCAGAGGTCCTAAGACTCTTCTGCAGACAGAGAGTGAATTGTGTTCACTGGTGAAGGACAGTGCTATTGTTGCAGAGGTCCTGAAAACTTGTTGTTGGTTCAGAAGCCCTGAAGAAGGATTTTCTGGTTGTATGTTTACAGAAATCCTGGAAGAGGGTCTTGTTGATGTTTTCAGGGGTCCTAGGACTATTCTGCAACAGAGAATGAATTAATGAGGACACTGGCAATGTATCTTGTGGCCTTGTTAAGCTTTGTCTCCCCAGGAACAAAGATTGCTGAGAACTTGCCTTGGGTCAAGATGAAGAAAAGACCTCTCTTTGGGTATGAAATACTGTGATGATATCTTAAGCTTGTTGTAACTCAGGGGCGGATGGCCTTTTCAGTTGTGATCCAGGGGTGGGAAACTTTTGACTTTTTGTGCTCTGTGACTGACCAAATGAAAGCACTTTGTTTACGATTGGAAAATAATCCCCATTTGAGAAGAGGGGCTTTGTGATTGACTAAATGGATGTACTGCCCAGGGGTGGAGTAGTACTTGGAAATGATTGAATTACACTTGGCGAATGCTGTATTTTGAATTATGCTGTATTTTGATTTTCTCTATTCTTAAATTGTCAATGAATAAAATGGAGAGCAGCTATGCTGGTATTTTGAACCTTGGGAAGTTGCCTTTGCTTGGCATTACAACCTCCTGCCACATCAATATTGAACCACTAAAGATTAATTTTTATAACACCAGAGTGACACTGAAAGGAAAAAAAGAATCATTATGAGTATGTTAAGTGTAACTGAAAAACCTTTTAGAAAGACTTTAGTCCACCTAGAATTTGCAGATAATATGTAAGGATGAGATCCTGGGGGAACTGTGAGAGAAAGAAAAATCTAGAAAATCTTCATTTGATTTTGTTCATTCTCAATAGAGTAGTAATTCAGTATCCAGCCCCACTCTTTGAAAAGAGTACAGACTATACCCTATTAATTTATTTAAAAAAAAAACATACTCAGGTGAACAACACTGAAGAGAGATAAATTTTTTCTTTATGTCATGTGGTTCAATGGAAAGAAGATAGGATTTGGAGCCCTCTCACTGCACAATTAATTTTCCATACAACTGCAAAGGGAAAATTTGGCAAATCCTAATGCACAAGTCTATCCATGTCTTCTTCATCCCTCCTCAATAAACTCCATTGGTTCTTTTTTTTGCCTCTAGCATAAAATATAAAAATCTGTCTGGCACTTAAAGCTCTTTCATAATCTGGCTCTTTTCTACCTTTCTAGGCTTATACATTATTCCCCTCCGTGAACTATACAGTTCATCATATTAGCCTACTCCCTGTTCTACAGAAAATACTGTACCTCCCATCTCTGCACCTTTAAACTGACTGTCCCTTCCAAAAATAGTTTGTGCAACCTTTTACAAAATAGTTTTTGCTGATTCCCAACTCTTCTCCAAATTCTAGAAAACTGCCTCTACAAAGTACTTGTATTCATTTAGTACATATACTACATAAACTACAGTCTCTCTGTTTAAAATCTAATCTTTGAAGTTTGGGTTATTTAAATTTTTGTCTTTATTTCTATGCAATGAATATTGGTAGTAATTCAGTAAACAAACATTTGTTAAATGCCTACTATGTGCCAGGCATTGTGTTAAACACTGAGGATACAAAACAAATGGAACGCAGAAAAAAGTCCCTACTCTCAAGGGGCTCACAGTCTAATGAGAGAGACAGACAAATAATTATGTACAAAAATGTTATATAGAGAAGAAATTGGAAATAATCAATAGAGGGATGAATTTGTTTCAGCAAAGTCTAATACAGTTAGATTTATAAAAGTTAGCTATCTCTTGGGAGGAATTATTTTTCTTCATATAAGTCTGTTTTTTAAGATATGTTGATAAGTTGATATAAGTTGATACAAATTAGGTTAGATGAAGAGCCATTGACTGATAATCAAGTGGTCAAAGGAAAGGAACAGGCCTTTTTCAAAAAAAGAAAATTGAACAATCAAGAGCTATGTAAAAATGCTCCAAATCACTAAAAATAAGTAAAATATGAATTAAAACAATCCTAAGATTCATCTTTCACCCTTCACATTGTTAAAGATATCAAAAGATGGATATGATAAATGTTGCATATACTGTGAGAAAACTAATCTACTTTTGGAGATCTATGCCTTGCTCCAACAACTCTGGAAAGCTGTTTGGAAGTACACTAGAAAAGATTAGAGTGGGGCAAGTTAGGGCAAGACAGTGAATGGATGAGATCATCACAAAAGAGTATAAAGAGAGAAGAGGGATAAGAGGAAAATTTTGAAAAACATCCATTTTGAAGAATTGGGAAGAGGAAGAAGAGCTAGTAAAGGAAAGAGAGGGAAAATGTTTAGACATGTAGTAGGAAAACTAGGAATGCATGGTAAAATGAAAACAAAGAGGGTATATCAGGAAAAGGCTGTTCAGGGTGCTCAAGGAAGAGAAAGATTGAATAAATGCCTGTGTATTTGGCAATAAAATGGTTAAAAATGTGACTAAATGAAAAATAAATATTTAATTGGAATTAATTAGAAATTAACATAGTGACTAGTAAAGTAACATGTGCATTATACTTTCCAACCATGGTGTGCAAGTTGTTGTTCTAGACTTTAGGCATACAAAGTAAATAAAAAATTCTGTTTCTATTTTCCATCCTTGCAATTAATTCAAAGATAGACTACCTTTCCCACTAACTAAAGCTTTTCTCTCATGTCTAACTGTGGATTGGGGATGACTCTACAACCTTAAATACATAAGCTCTGGTAATTTGCACTGTCAGAAAACCTGGAATGATGCTAAAAACTTGGCAAATGTTAAATAAGTGATTATTTATCAGGATTATGTTGAATATAGAATAATTACCTCCTTCACAAGGGATTTATTCCAGAAAATATGCTTCTCTGGTTCATTGGGTGAAAAATCCCCAACATATACCATAAGGATACAATCTTCACGATATATAGGAAACCAGGAGAAATTTATAACTAAAAACTCTTCTCCAATGGATAGTCAGATAAGAAAATTTGTAAATTACTAACAACTTTTTGAAATTTTTAAACTAATAATTCTAATACTAACACTAAGAGAAATGAAAATGTAAACAACTCTGTGATTTCTTCCAACAAATCAGCCAAGAGAAAAAGACAAGAATCAGTTCTGTTGGGGTTGTGGAAAGGAAGGAACAGTAATGCACAAATGGTAGATTTGTGAAATGGGTAGCACCTTCTGAAGAAAAAAAATAATTGGAATCATTTTAAGAAAGTAAATTAAAATGTCTATGCTATTGAGAGGCAAAGATCTCACTGCTAGGTATATAACCCAAAGAGATAAATGATGAAAAGTGAAGCTTTATAAACATAAAAATATTTGTAGTGTAATTTTTGACTAAGACAAAGCATTGAAAATAAATTGGATATAAATCATCTGAGAAATGACTCCTCAAATTATATTTTATGAGCTTAGTGGGATAATAGTGATTTGGGAAAAAATGAATGATATTATAAATACAGAGAGGAATTATAAGAACTGATGTAAAGTGAAGTAGGCAGAGCCATAGAAATAATATACATAATGAACATAACAACATAGGTACAAAGAAAAACAAAACAATTAAAACTGAACATTAAATAATAATAACCAAACAGCCCCCCCAAAAGTAATATAATTTTACCCATCCTTCCTTTTTTTCATCTTAAATGGGAGAATCAAGTATAGAATATCATATGCAATTGATCAACTCTTTTGTTCTTACTGTTTTTGTGGTTTGTTCATTTTCTACTTTTGATAAGGAATGGTTCTCTAGGATAAGGTGGTGAGAATGATATGCTAGTAAATATCAATGATGCAAAAACAAGAGAGCAATATTTTTCACTAATAAAAAGAAAGCATGCTTCCTTTTATATGCTACCATCCACATGAAGAAGGAAAAGTGGAAATCATTATAGAAGCTCTCTGGGTCTTTTGACTGCTCAACTGAGGTGCACACATATATTTGGTGTATAGTATAGGAAGAATTCCATTAACAGAAATCCTTCAGTTTTTACATAGTACAGTATAGAGCAAGATGGTTGTG
The DNA here is from genome assembly GCA_011680675.1 of Gymnobelideus leadbeateri. Lineage (NCBI taxonomy): Eukaryota > Metazoa > Chordata > Mammalia > Diprotodontia > Petauridae > Gymnobelideus > Gymnobelideus leadbeateri. The sequence continues at coordinate 131,412 of WOXC01010709.1, forward strand.
GACTGAATATAGTGAGTCCCAGGTGAATGTTCCTTCTATGGATAGAAGTGGAAATTATTAGAGGTGAAACAGATACTGTTAAAAATATTTTCTATAGTAAATCATATAACAGGGTATACCTACAATTTAATTACCTGTTTACACAGCAGCCTCATAAATCTTGTTACTTCTTTGCCCAGAAGAGAAACTTACCAAATAACTAGTAAATAAGTTTGTCACTACAGCATAACAGCATAGCCAAAAACATCTTAGTCTATGGCTATGCTGACTGATGTTTAGTCCACTAAGTTATATGGATTCTTTCATATAGTAATAGAATTACAAATAGGTTTCTAGAAAAAATATTTAAAATAAAAGTTATTGACATTGACTGAAGCAGTTTCTCCGAAGAAGAGACTCCCCTTTGTATATGGTAGCTACCGTATCACTATTAAATTGCATTAGAAACGCCTATCAGTAACACAGCATTTTGATGAACACTGTCCTTCTATGCTTTGGCAATGACTTACATGTTATGCTTATTTAACATTTATGTCATTTAACATTTAAAACATTTCATAGGTCAATGGATATAGCTAGTGAATTGCCTAGATGTTGTTGTTCAGTCCTTTTGGTCATGACCAACTCTTCATAACCCCAATTGGGGTTTTTTTGGACAGACATACTAGAGTCATTTGCCTTTCCTTCTCCAGCTCATTGTACAAATGAAGAAACTCAGGAAAACAGGCTTAAGTGACTTGCCCAGGATAACACAGCTAGAAAGCATCTGAGGCCACATTTCATCTCAGGTCTTCCTGAGTCCAGGTCCGGCACTCTATCTACTGTACCACTTAGCTTAGAAGCACAACATATTTATTAAAATGAGCAACTTTGGTAGTCTTATAGGCAGTTCCCAATATAATGTAGTGCTATTACAACATTCTTCATTGTATAGATACAAATTGGATTGAAAGTTCTGCGCTGAAAATTAGCTGATATGTTTGTATTCACATTGGAGCTTTACTAAATTTAATCTCTTGTGGTATGCATATGAAATTGGATATGAATAAAAAAAGAAAAACAAAACAAGTGCAAGATGTCTTGGTGTCCTGGCAGTCAGAATATTAAAAAGCATTTCAAATACTGTCTGATGGTTAAAAAACAACAACCCCCAAACTTGGAAATAATTCCATCTGGTAAAGCTAAAAGATCCAAATAATAATTCAGAATATTTGATTGCAAATCCCATTAATATTTCTAGCTTGGGGAATGTGCTATCTGATAATAGAGCTTTTTTAATACAAGGAGCAAGTTAAATTTGTTTAAGTATTTGTTAATTTAACTCTTCTTTTTTAAAGATTTCTTGTTCATGACAGAAGCAGTCAGATTAGTGGGAGCTATGTGCCTGGGTGATGTTGCACTTTATACTCTCAAAAGACTGTGCCCTGTCTGGGGTTCAGCAACTACAAATTACTGGCTGAAAATTGTCATGAGATTTATAAGACAGCTACACGATGTCCCTATTTTTCTGACCTTTTCAGAGATCTATAATTGGACTAAGTGGGTATTCTTTTTCTGTCCTAATTCTTAGCTATGACAAATGGATAAAGAGATGGCAGAACCTTTAAAAGGTCACAAAGATTCTGATGGGAAAAGAGTATGGCAAAAAAAAAAAAAACATTGCTCTTGAAATAATCATCAATCACTAAAGTTTAATTATCAAGAAAAAAAGAACTTTAATTTATTGTTATCATTACTCCTTTGGGATACAGACCTCCACTAAAGTCCAACATTGAACATTTCTTTATAATTTGTACATGAAACTATCATCTTGAAATTTATTCTAGTGGAGTAGAAGTTCTCATAGATTCTATCAAATGGGAAAGATTTGAGGTATGGTTCTAGTGATAGATCCTATGTCTGCTGTCTAAGGAACAACCTATCTAAACCCAGGATAATGTCACCAGCCACATGGTTTTTTTTCTCTCCTATGAAAATTTTTGAAGATTATCTACTGAGTTGTGGAGTGAAGTGCCAGATGCTATAACTGTACAAAAATACTCATTTTCCAACAATAGAAGAATGGTAGATTTCGAAAACTACCAATTGTACTACAAGTAGATAGAATTCTAAACTAAGTAAAAGGCAGAGGTCCTGAGTTCAATGACTAGATCTAAATATAACTAGCAACATGACCTTGGCCAATCATATGAATTTTCTGGGCCTTTTTCTTCATATGCAAATTGAGGAGATTAGATAAGGTAATTTCTAAGGTCTCTTTAAGTTCTTTGTTTCTAAGGTAAATTTAATAATTTCCATAATTCTAGAACAGACAGTGTAATGATGGTATAATAGTAAAATGAAAAAAAAAAAGTAGAACCTTACACCTAGAGATATCTAGGTTTGAATTTCATCTTTTAATACTTATATTCAGTAACCATAGACAAGTTAGTTAATTCCAATCTCACAAAAATCATATGCAACTACTTTCATGTAGTAGTAAGGTGTTTTACAAATCTTAACATAGCACATAAATGTTGGTTATTAATATTACTTTAATGAGGCAGATAGATAGTGCAGTGGATGTAACTAACACTGGTTCTGGAATCAGGAAGACCTGAGTTCACATTCAGTCTCAGATACTTATTAACTGTGACCATGGGTAATTCTCTTAACCGCTGTCTGCCTCAGTTTCCTTAACTGTAAATTGGCGATAATAGTAGCATCTATCTCCTAGGTTTATCACAAGAATCAAATTAGTTAATACTTGTAAAGTGCTTGGCAAAATGCCTGGCACATAGTAGGTGCTTAGAAAAGGCTTGTTTCCTTCTATCCTTCCTAAAATATGCTTTTAAAACAATTATTAAAAAATAAAACCTAACAGTCAATGAAGATTCATTAAAAAAGTAATATCAACCTATTTTTATTTTTGTGATGGGGCTAGGTTCATAGAATTTTTAAGTTCAAAGAATGCCACAGATATAGTGTATCTTAGTTTTAGTAAAGTGGGATATGGGGCCCATATGGGGCTGTAGCACAAGTACTGTGTAGCATAAATACTGCCTTCCTTAAACTCTACAGGATGACAATATGATGCTGTGTTAATTATCCAGCAAGGCAGTTGTTTACTGAGTGTAATATCTGAATTGTACACTAGGTGGTGCCCTACTTAAACCACCATCCTAGACCCTATCAGCTATTCTCTATGGTTTGCATGATTGGCATTTCTTTCTTTCTTTTTTCTTATTTAGTATTTTATTTTTCCCTAGTTACATGTGAAAACGAATGTTTAATATTTGTTTTTACAACTTTGAGTTCCAGATTCTTTCTCTCTGCTCCCCAACCTCCTACTGAGAAAACAAGGAACTCAATATAGGCTACACATGTACAGCCATGCAAAATATACCCATAATAGTCATGTTGTGAAAGAAAACATAGAAAAAAAATCTCAAGAAAAATAAGGTAAAAAAAAGTTTGCTTCAATCTGTATTCAGACACCATCAATTCTTTCTTTGGGGATGGGCATCATTCTTCATCATAAGTCCTTTAAGAATTATCTTGGATCATTATGTTTCTGAGAATACCTAAGTCATTCACAGCTGATCTTATAATATTGCTTTTACTTTGTGCATAGTGCATTTCACTTTGCATCTGCCTATGCAAGTATTTCCAGATTTTTCTGAGAGTATTCTGTTCATCATTTCTTATAGAATAATAGTATTCAATAATAATCGTATACCACAACTTGTTCAACCATTCCCCAATTGATTTCTAATTCTTTGCCCCAGAAAAGAGTTGCTATAAATATTTTTGTACATAAAAGTCGTTTTACTTTTTAAAAACCTCTTTTGGGGTACAGATCTAGTAGTGGTATTGCTAGGTCAAAGGGTATCTGTAGCTTTATAGCCCTTTAGGCATAGTTCCAAATTGCTTTGCAGAATGGTTGAATCAGTTCACAACTCCACCAACAGTGCATTAATGTCTCATTTTTCAACAACCCCTTCAACATTTGTCATTTACCTTTACTGTCCTATTAGCCAATCTAATAGGTATGAAGTAATACCTCAGAATTGCTTAATTTGCATTTCTCCAACCAATATTGAGTTAGAGTAATTTTTTATAGCTATAGATAGTTTTGATTGCTTCATCTGAAAATTAATCATATCATTTGATCATTTATTAATTGGAGAATGGCTCTTATTTTTATGAATTTAACTCAGTTCTCTATATGTTTGAGAAATGAGGCCTTTATCAGAGAAAATTGCTTCAACATTTTTTCAGTTACTATTGCTAACTATATTTCCCTTCATCCTAATCCCCCATTTATTCTATTCTCTATCGCCTTTCACCCTGTCCCTCCTCAAAAGTTGCATCTGACTAACCCCTCTCCTAATCTGCCCTCCCTTCTATCACTCTCTTACTATTTTCTCTTTCCCATCTTAATTTTCTGTAGGGTAAGATATATGTCTATACCCACTTGCATGTTATTTCCTCTTTGGGTCAATTCACTTGAGAATAAGGTTCACTCATTCCCCTTCACCTCCTCTTTCTTCCCCTCCACTGTAAAAGTTTTTCTTGCCTCTTTTATGTGAGATAATTTAGCCCATTCTACCAATTCCTTCTCTTTCTCCTAGTACATTCCTTTATTACCCCTTAATTTTATTTTTTAGATATCATCCCTTTATATTTAATTCATATCTGGGCCCTTTGTCTACATATACTCCCTCAAGCTGTCTGAATGATGAGAAAAAAAAGTATTAGGAGTTACAAGTATTATCTACCCCTGTAGGAATGTAAATAGTATTAAGTGCATCATGATTTCCCTTTCCTGTTTATCTTTTTATACTTCTAGAGTCTTGTATTTGGAAATCAAATTTTCTACTCAGCTGTGATTTTTTCATCAAGAATGTTTGAAAGTCCTCTATCTCATCTAATATCCATCGTTTTCCTTGACAGATTATATTCAGTTTTGCTGGGTGGCTAATTCTTTGTTGTAATCCTCACTCTTTTGCCCTCTGGAATATCATACACTAAGCCCTCTGATCCTTTAAAGTAGAAGCTGCTAAATTTTGTGTTATCCTGTCTGTGACTCCACCATACTTGAATTGTTTCTTTTGGTCTGCTTATAATATTTTCCCTTTGACCTGGGAATTCTGGAATTTTTCCATAATATTTCCAGCAGTTTTAATTTTAGGATCTCCTTCAGGAGGTGATGCATCAATTCTTTCAATTTCTATTTTACCCTCTCTTTCTATAATATCAAGGCCGTTTTTCTTGACAATTTCTTGAAAGATAATGTCTAGGCTCTTTTTTTGATCATGGCTTTCAGGTAGTCCAATAATTTTTTAAATTATCTCTCCTGGATCAGCAAACCATTTGTAAGTGGCTATATTATTTCCATTGGTCACAAATGAACATTCACCCTGCAAATCCCTAGGTTGCTCCTTTTAGATTCCCAAGGGGGAGGCAACAGTTGTGCTGAAGTACCCTTAATTTAATCTAGGGAATGAAATGGATCTGCTATCCAAATCTTGTATTCACCATTCTCAGATCACTTCCCAATGAGGCAGATAGATAGCACAGTGGATAGAAGTGCTATCCCAATGAGAGAAATGTCAATTATTTCATAGATCTGATCCTAACAAGTTTTGATCATATATTTTATTGTACATAAAGTAAACTGAAAAGGAGACATGATTCAACATTTCTTTATGGAAACAATTGTCTTAAATATCTCTCCTAGTGCTTCAATAAACCAGTTAATAAACATTATTGTATATTATGTGTCAGGCACTGGGATTACAAAGAAAAAGTAGGAAAAAAATTCTTGCTCTTGAGAGACTTTCATTCTACCAAGTGAGACAATATGTACATATCAGCGTAGAAGACAAAATAAACACAATGTAGTTTGGTATGGAAGGTATTAGCAGTTTGAGGTTTCAAAAAAGGCTTTGTGTAGAAGTTACTACTTGAGTTGCATCTTCAATGGAATAATGGATCTTATGATAAAGCAGAAGTAAAGAGAGAGAGCATTACAGGTCCAAGAGCAGGTACTAAAGTAATTTTCTTTCTATACCTTTAAGTGTGAATAGGGAGAAATCCTAATTATACCTACCTTGAGCTAGTGGAAAAGAATGGATGGAAATGTGACTTTGAGAAAGACCTTTAAGTACTCTGAGCCTCAGTTTCTTCAGTTATAAAATGAAAGAATTGGATTAGATAGCCTCTAAAGAACCTTCTAGTTTTAGATCTATGAATCCAAAGGAAAATGTAAAAAAGAACCTATGATTCTCTATCTTGTGGAATTTCTTCAACACTGAGAATGAATCATGTGGACCCCAAATGAGAAGGGATGGATAACCATTCCCTTATGCCAGCATCATGGGAAACTGCTTTTCCAATCTCAACTCAGAGAGGCAGACAAACAAATCATTAGGCTACAAAGAAATTTGAAAAGTCTTTCATTGAAAAGTCTTTTTTATCGTTATATCCTTGTGAATAAAATAACTGGTTGAACAACTCTTTGAAGCACTTTGATTAGCAGATAAATGTCAACCATAAGAAATATCCCTAGAGGTATGCCATTATATTCAGACTACTACCCTGTCACAGACAACATATTTATGTTAATGATTTAACTAAAGCAATACAAGATATGATTGTTTAGATTTCTAGATGATCTCACACTATTACTAATTTGCTTGTCAAAATCAGGAGTCAAAAGTATCTTGATAAGTTGGAACAGTGGGAAAAATCCAGCAAGATGAAACTGAATAAGGATCAAAGCTCTGGATTAATATCTTAAATCAATTACAGGGTGGGAGATGCCTGAATTGATATGTACGTCCAGTACATATATACATACAATCTATCCCTAACATAGGCATGTAACTTCAACCTTTCAGTGATTTTATTAGTCACCTCATTTTCAATTTTATGTTGGCAACCAGGTACATTCCTTGCTACTTGCAGTAGAGAAAAAAATGAGAGCCTTGAGGCTCGCAAGTGTGTGGAGTGTCAACTCACCTCTGCTATGTTCACATACTACAAGACCTTGAAGAATATCAAATGATGGTTTATTTCAAGTTGGTGCATCCTTCATGATCTCCTGTGCCATTCATCAGCTGTGAAGGACAGAGTATTGAGGGTGTTATTGAGACATTGACAGTCTCAATGTCTTTAGACAGACCAACTCAAGTCCCAGCAACCTCTCTCTTGGTTTTCAGATGACAGCTAAAGAAGAGGGGTTTATAGCAGCACAGTATATACTAAAACACTCTCACACCAACCATCTGACATGGCATAAGGTAAGATTCAGGTTAAAAAAAGTTGAAGTATTTTCTCTACTGTATAGTATTTATAGTACTATCAATTACATGTGTTGTAAAAAGTGAATATTGTCTGAAATCACTTTTTTTTATATTGTGGCACAAAAGATCACAGAATTCTAGGGAAATACTAGCATTTGTGTTACAAATTTTATTTTGTGCACTGCATTTTATAGGTTATTTCAGGGATATTGTGTTAGGGAAAGTGCTGAGAATTAGTGTTTTGTTAAAAAAAATTGTATATAGAAAAGTGTATTTTCAGTAATTTTTAGTGAGAGATTACAGTTTTTGGTGGTCATGGGAACCTAGCTTTTTTTTTCTCATGGGTTCAATATATCAACATACATATTTTTTACTTTCATACAATTTCTTAGGAGCATTATCCCTATGAAAGCAGAGAAATGACTGTACATATAAAATGACTCAGTACGATCCTGTTTCTTAAAAAAAGCTTATGCAAATTTTAAATTTGTTTACTTTCACAGACATAAAGTAATCAGGCAAGGACAAGCCTCATTTAATGTAAAGAAGCCTCTGATGTCATGTTTCAGATGAAAGAGGAAAGGAAGCAATAGATGATAGAGGAAAAGCATGATTTAAAAAAACTATTAATAATTGAATTAATTTGTTAGCTTAAATTTGATTTCTTTAAAATATTTTCTTCAAATATGCATGTGGGAAAATTGACTACAGGATTATATAACTAGGTAAGATAATCATGGTTATCTCATATAATGTTCTTTAAAGAATGAAAAATTGATTTTATTTTAAAAGTAATCCTATTAACCCATATTTTTCACATGTGCATCAATATTCTATGGAAATCTGCTGCTAGTATTTTAATGTCTAAAATTTTAAGGCTTTCAACATTGCTTATGTTACTTTTTTGATCGAACTATGCTTAAAATATTTAAAGTTACTAATGTATTCTCTTAAAGTACCTTTTTATTCTAAATTAGAGGTCTTTCAAAAGATTGAAATTAGAGGCTACAGCAAAGTTTAATTTCAAAATCTCAAAACATGGTTTGATTTCAGAGCTGTAAAGAAAATATATGCAAAGAAACAAATAGAAGACGCACTTCAATTGCATTAGGATCAATGGAAGAAAAATGATGGAATATCAAGCTGAAGGTTTACAATAACAAATGGTTAACTTAGTATGTTATCAGTTTTATTCAAAAAGTGACTATCCTACATCATAACAAGGGGTTCAGGATAAAAAGAAAAGAAAAAATTAAGAATAAGGGTTTGAACTGGCAGCAGATAATTTACGTTGAACTTCAATTAATTCAAACCTTCAGGTTACAAGTCAGAGGGCTCCTTAATTACAGATTGAAAGCTAGAAAGCACCTTAAAGGTCATTTATTTAAACATCATTATGCAAGGGAGGAAACTGAAGTTCTAAAAAGTTGAGATTTTCTCAAAGTCATGCACCTAGCACCTAGATGAGTAGGATTCCAACTCAGGTTCTCTGTGACCTAGTCCAACATGATTCATTATATCAGACAGCCTTTAGAGATAACATTTATAGAGAATTAACTAGTCTTTCCAAAGCTTCTACTGCTCTGGAAAAATGATGCAATCCTGTCAAAATGTTAGAAAACAATCAAAAGGGGAATACACATGTTTTTATTTCAGAGATAATCCAGTTTATAATTTGTCTCATCAGTATATGTTTCCAGAGAGATGAAAGTCCTAAGATAGGCTATAATGAGGATATGGTTATGGGTATAGTTGCAGACTAAGTGCAAGTAAGTGAAGTTTAGAGAAAATAAAATGTTGGTTTGTAAATTTCAGTCATTACGGTAATTTGTGTGATGTGGGGACAGAAAAACCTTGATTCAAATACAGGTTCTGACATTCATCATGTCTTTGATTCAGAGTCAATTGACCACCCATCTTTGGGCAGGTCTCTAAGAATCTAAGTAATAAATGGATCATCAGGGATTGTAATCTACCAAGAACTCATTTTCACCTCTTTTTCCTATGAGCTCCTTTTATTAAAGCTTTAAAAGTGTTTGCTTTTAATCTAAGTTAGGGGTTGATAAAGAAATAGAGTTCTAAGCTATTAACCTCTCATATTTGGGGCTATGTGGGAGGATGGGCAAGAATGCCTAGAGCACAGGCAGTTAGGTGGTGCAGTGATTAGAGCACTGACCTTGGAGTCTGAAGGACCTGAGTTTAAATCTAACCTCAGATATTTGACATGCTTATTAGCTGTGTGACCTTGGGCAAGCCACTTAACCACAATTGCCTTGCCTTCCCCCTTCCAAACAAACAAACAAACAAACAAAAAAAGAATGCCTAGAGCTGACAAGTCACACCATGAATTCTTTCTTCTCTCCAAAATGCCCCCTTTCTACATTCTGGAAATTTAAGATTCCTTTGAGTTAATAAGCTCCTCAGTTGACTTCCACAGAGCTCCAGCCCACACCACATCAAAATTGTGTAAAAGGGGGACCCTGAACCACCTCTGGAGCTCTAACACCCACAGAATGACACAGAAAAGCTAACCTCCAGCTGAGGACAGTGCTGCAGCCTGGCAGGGAGCGGCCAGCACAGCACTCTGTGAGCTGAGCCCAGGACCACATGAGTCAGAGGTGTTAGCTCCAGGGTGGCCAGAGCAGCAGCTGGCTGGAGGGACGCCAGAACACCAGTAGCTGTGGCTTTTCCAGAATTACTCACACATAGATGCCTAGGACAAAGTGAGAGGTTAGTGCCCTATGGACTTTGGGACCAGTATTTGGGAGTGCGTCACCTTCTTCCCCTGGGGGCTAGAAGCCTCTGAGGAGCCTTGGCACAGCCGCCATTTTGCAGCTTCAGTTGCAGCTTCAGCTCCTGGCCCGTGAACTGTAGGGGGATCTGGCAATCAGTCTGAGGGGTAATCGCTCTTGCTTTAACCTCCCTGGATCTGGATTGTGGTCTGAGTAGGAGGTCTTGGGGTATGTGTCCAGATTGCCAGGGTGTATGGGGCCTTCAGGGAGGGCACCCAACTAATACCTCTGGCACTTGAGAAGACCCCAATGTTTGGAAAGGTGGCAGAATCTTACTGTGGCAACAAGCCCAAAAGTCAAGTAATTAAGTGGCAACATGCCTAGGCAAAATAAACAGAAAAATTCAATATTAGACTCTTATACTGGGGGCAAAGAGGATCAAAGCATGGAACAGGAGGAGGACTGTGAGGTCAGAAATCCTACACCAACAGCCCCAAATGAAAATATGAGCTGATTACAGACCATGGAGGACCTTAAGAAGGATTTTAAAAACCAAATAAGAGAAGTGGAGGAAAAATTGGAAAGAGAAATGAGAAGGATGCAGGAAAAGTATGAAATGAGAGTCAATAGCCTGACTGAGGAAAATAACACCTTAAAAATAGGCTAACTCAAATGGCAAAAGAGGCTCAAAAGGGCAATGAGGAGAAGAATGCCTTAAGAAGCCAAATTTGCCAGATGGAAAAAAGAGTCTCAGAAGCTCACTGAGGAGATTCGTTCCTTCAGAGGTAGACTGGAGAAAATGGAATCTAGTGACTTTATGAGAAATCAAGATGCTTTTAAACAGATCCAAGCAAATGAAAGAATAGAAGGCAATGTGAAATATCTCATGGGAAAAACCACTGACCTGGAAAATAGATCCAGGACAGATAAGTTTAAAATTATTGGACTACCTGAAAGCCATGATCAAAGAAAGAACCTAGAAATCATCCTTCAAGAAATTCTCAAGGAAAATTGCCCTGATGTTTTAGACCCAGAGGGTGAAATAGAGGTTGAAAGAATCCACCGATCACCTCCTGAAAAAGATCCCAAAAAGAAAACTCCTAGGAATATTATAGCCAGGTTCCAGAATTCCCAGATCAAGGAGAATATACTGCAAGCAGTCAGGAAGAAACAATTTCAATATTGTGGAAACACAATCAGAATAGCACAGGACCTGGCAGCTTCTACACTGAGGGATTGAAGGGCATGGAATATGATATTATGCAGGGCAATCTAGCTGGGATTAAATCCAAGAATCACATGCCCAGCAAAACTGAGTATCTTGTTTCAGGAGAAAATATGATCATTCAGTGGAATAGAGGACTTTCAAGCATTCTTGAGGAAAAAACCAGAGTTGACTAGAAAATTTGACATCCAGACACAAGAAACAAGAGATGCTTGAGAACATAAACAGGGAAAAGAAATCAAAAGGAACTTATCAAAGTTAACCTATTTACATTCCTACATGGAAAAACAATAACTGTGACTGATGAAACCTTTCTCAGTATGAAAATAATTGAAGAAGGGTATATGGTCATATGAATACATATGTGAATGTGTGTATATGTGTTTACAGGTATGCATGGATAGAGATCACAGGTCAAATTTGGTTGGAAGGGATGATACTTAAGGGGTGAAGTTAAGAGGTGAGAGAGGAATATGGCAAGAGGAGATGGGGAGAACCGGGGGGAGGGGGAGTAAACTGTCTCATGTAGAAGAGGCAAGGGGAAGTGGTTGCAGCAGAGGGGAGGAACAGGAAGGCAAAAAGGCAAAACCATATTCTCATTGAATTTGGCTCAGGGAGAGAATGACATACATACTAAATGGATATCTCACCCTGCAGGAGAGTAGGGGGGAAGGGGATGAGAGGGGGGATGATGGAGGGGGGATGTTGGTGGGAGGGGAGGTTGGAGGCACCCACTTTTGAAGAGGGACAGGATCAAAGTAGGGAATGGACCAGGTGGGGGGTGGGATGGGTGGGAGGGAAATATAGCCAGTCTTTTACAATATATCTACTATGGAAATGTTTTGCATAGCTATACATGTACAACATATACTGAATTGCCTATCTTCCCAGTGACAGTGGGTGATAAGGGATGAAGGGAATGGATCTGGAATTTGAAGTTTTAAAATTAAATGATTCAAATATATATAAATACTATTATAATACTATTTTGCATGTAATTGGGAGATAAGATGTTCAGGCATTGGGGCACAGGGATTCACCTTGCCCTAATGGAAAAGTTGAAGGGGGTATGGGAGAGAGCAGATTGGATAAGGGGATATCCTGTGGGACTGCTATTCTGGGGTGGTGGTTAGGGGAAAAATGGGGAAAAATTATAACTCAGAATCTGGCAGAAATGAATGATATAAACCAGAAGTTAATAAAGAATTAGGAAAAAAAATAAGCTCCTCAGTTAAATAATTAATATTCCTCAGGAGAGTTGTTAATCATGTTGTTTATTTATGGGAGACGTAGCCCCCTTTTTTTTGCATCCTAAGTCATTTCCAGACATCCTGATGAATATTCAGATGGCTCTGGAGGAGAAAGTGAGGCTGTTGAAATTGCACAGTCCTGTTTCTCTTAAATCAAAGTCAACTGCAAGTCATGTCATCATTTCCCTGATGCCACAGTCCCCTGCGAGAATAAAGGACAAATGCAACAAAAACCTGCTTATTCATGATTTAATATGAATTATATAAAGGGGAGACATTGTTTAGTGCATGGAGATACATTCATGAAGCCAGGAAGAACCTGTCATGTCCTGACTGAAACACATGCCATTGTTATGATAATGAGCAGTGCTCTAGGCAACTCTTAACAGGAATTGTTAACCTGGTGTCCTGTGAGCTTGTTATTTTTAGCCCCTTCATACTTGTGTTACAAAACAATGATTTCCTTTGTAATCTATATTTTACTTTGTGAATTTAAAATATTTTTTCTCTTTTTTATTTTTTTAGTTTACATCACTCATTTCCACAAGATTTTGAGTTACATATTTTCTCCCCAATTTTCCCTACTCACCACCACAAAAAAGTGTTCCCACTGAATATCCCCTTCCACAATCTGCTCTCTCCCATGTCTTCCCTCATTCCCCCTTCAACTTTCCAGTAGGGCATGGTGGATCTCTATGCCACAGTG